>CABHPR010150516.1:2196-17286 GCA_902168415.1 Peromyscus melanophrys | reverse complement strand
CTTTCTTTCTTTCTTTCTTTCTTTCTTTCTTTCTTTCTTTCTTTCTTATTTTGGCTTTTTTTTTTCAAGACAGAATTTCTCTGTGTAACAGTCCTGGCTGTCCTGGAACTCACTTTGTAGACCAGGCTGGCCTCGAACTCACAGCGATTCCCCAGCCTCTTCTTCCCAAGTGCTGAGATTAAAAGCCTGTGCCACAACCGCTTGGCAGCTGCTCTTACATTCTTTCCTTCCCCCTTTCCATGAGTTGTAGAGAGGGTACTCTAAGAAACTTGTCTAGAGCCCTCATCTGTCACTCATTCTTGGCAACTTGGGCAACCATGAGTCTCTGCATTCACCATCATTCAGTTCAGTGTAAAGACAGACTTCCCTGATAAGGGTTTAAAGTAGCTTTTGTGGGGTATAAACACAGCAATGTAGAAAACAGTTTAATGTTATGTCTATTAAGCTTAGCATCAGTGGTAAATCATAGGACCAGGTTTATAATACCAGGCGTGAGTTCCCTTCTGTGAAGGGCAATTGGTTACCTCCATATCAGTCATTCACTAATGCACATGTGGGTACCTCTTGCCTGACAGGTTAATGTTGTAGTTCAGAGAGCTCACTGCTGGATAAAACTGGTGATATTTACTCCTGAAGCTTTCTGTAGAGCACCTTTTAGCATTTTGAAAATTAGCCAGCAGTGAGGAGGTTTCTAGATCAATTCCAGTTGGATTCTCTTTATCTTGGAACCATGGTGGGGGGTATCTTCAGCAATTGGGTCTTATCACATAGTTCTGGTTGACAATCAATCAGAAAGGAAAAGTCTGTCTTATTTTGGAGGGCCTCTGTAGCTTCCCTGATGAACAACTTTGATCTCTGAGATTCTTGTTCAGTATCTTTCTGCTTGTAGGATCAAAACTATCTAACCTTGCAGAATATGTTCCTTTAAATTCATTTTTATATGTTTTTATTGGGTTAGAAGATAGTAGGCATTTGTGTGGCTTATATATAGGTGCAACAGCTACATTACTTTCTATGTGGGAAGAACTGCCTGATGGGGCCAGTTACACTAGCTGGTAATGAATGGGTCCAACTGTATTCATAAGGATCTGTCCAAACTGGTTCTGCTCATTAGTAGGGCCAGAATGATTATTCAGGGAAGTAACTATCCTTTACATACCATGTCCTGATTCCAATTCTCTTCACCTTGACACTCAAGAGACCATCTGAACCCTTGAAGGTCCATGAAGAAGCAGCTGTTTAGGTAGAAATTGCTAGAAATCATTTCTCCTTTTTAAGAGAAAAATATATTTCTCCTGGATTCGTGGAGGTGGTTTTAATGTAATCAGTCCATTGAAGCAAAAAGTAATCACACAAAAGCAACTAAATAAAACTCGAAAATTGAGAGCCAAGTATGGTAGCGTCTACCCATAGCCTCAGAACTGGAAGGTTTGAGCAGGAAGATCCCAAGTTCAAGGCCAACCTCGGGCTATATAGCTAGATCGATCCTGCCTTTAAAAAATAAAAGTATGAACAAAACTGGCAAACTACAGTTGAGTTGTAACTATTGGCTCTTTTGGAGACTTTTGAGTGATTTTTCTATTTTTCTGGCTATTTTTGTAGACTAATAATTTTCATGTATTATGAGTTTAATTACAATATAGTACATGAATGTATTTAATCAAATAGAATGTAAGCTACATTGAATACATTTTTTAAAATCTACATTGCATTGCCTTATATGCTGGCTTTATATCAACTTGACACAAGCTAGAGTCATATGAGGAGGGATCCTCAATTGAGAAAATGCTTCCATAAGATCAGGCTGCAGGAAAGCCTGTAGCGCAATTTCTTAATTAGTGATTGATGTGGGAGGGCCCAGCCTATTGTAAGTGGGGCAATCCCTGGGCTGGTGATATTGGGTTCTATAAGAAAGCAGGCTGAGCAAGCCATGGGAAGCAAGACAGTAAGCAGCACTCCTCCACAGCCTCTGTATCAGCTCCTACCTCCAGCTTCCTATCCTGTTTGTATTCCGTTAATAATAAACAGTGATATAGAAGTGTAAGCCAAATAAACCCATTCTTCCCCAAGTTGCTTTTGATCATAGTGTGTTATGACAGCAATAGTAACCCTAACTAAGACATACAATTAATACAAAATATTGCCTTTATTATTCTTTTTAATTATGTGTGTATATGTGGATATCTGTATATAGGCATGTACATGTGAATTCAAATGCTGGAAGAGAACAAAAGAGGGTTCTGGATCCTCTGAAGATACAGCTGTAAGTATCTGTGAGCAGTCATGTGGGCACTGGATATCAAACTTGGGTTCTCTGCAAGAGTATCAAGTGCTCTCGACCTCTGAGCCATCTGTCCAGGCCCTGCCCTTGTTGCCTTGATTAATGAACTTATACAAAAAAAAATTATTCTGGAAGGAAATAAACAATGGGATATGTTTTACTAATAAATAATGTATTGAAGTCAGATAAAATGATGTATATTATGCCAGCTGAATGTATAAAATTGTCAAAAGACAGGAAAATAGCTCAAAAAATAGAAAGTGAAACACATAAACACATTTATAAAACATGAAAGCAAATGCAAATTAAAGTACATTCTGCTTTCAAATCTCTTCAATTAGGAAAAGATATTTTAAATGATAATATCTCATGCTGGCAAGGGAATAAAGAAATGGTACTCTCACACATCCCTGATTGCATTTTTAAATGCTCCAACACTTTAGGAAAGTGATTTGGCATTATATTAAGAGTCATAAAAATATTTCATACTTTCTGTGCCAGATCCCCATTTATGTAAATCCGCCTTAAGGAAATACTCTAAAACACGGAAAATATTATAAATTCAACCCAGCATTGTTTATTATAGATACAAATTGAAAAAAATTAAATTCCCAATGATAAAACATCTGTAGTTTCAGCACATTTAATCATTAGGATATCATGCATACCAATAGAATTAGTCATTGTAAACACTGCGGAGCAATGTCTAAAGTGCTAATAGCATAAAATGATAAATGGATAACTCCTTATATTTTTTGGAGCAATTATAAAAATAAATTAAGACAAAGCATGTGACTATTTTTAAAAAAAAAACATGTTATTTGTCCAGTTCTACAAAAATAAGTATATGTGTGGGAAAAGATGAAAATATTTACTAAATGGGCTTCCATAAATACTTAAGCATAATGGAGTTTGCTTTTTATCTTGCTACACAATATTTATAGACATATAGCACTTTATAAATCCTAAATATAACTTGTATAATGTTTTAATTATTTATAGAAGCTTAAACAAAGATCAAGTACAATACATTGGGAAATTTCAAAGTACTTTTACTTCTCTACATAGTAACTTGGTCAAAAGATAATTGAATTAATAACATACTGCTTAGAAACTGTAAACAAAACACTTCACTGCAGTTCCCATAGGACCTAATCAAAGTAATGCTTAAAGTTATAGCCCTAAATTTAAATGTGTTTACTCTAAATATATAAGCAAGTTACTAACCAAAGAATGCTTTGAACCTTAAGTAGAATGACATAAAGGAGAGATGGAAAAGAAAGAGAAGGGAAGGAGGAAAGGACAGAAATGAGAGAGAGAAAAGGAGGAAGGGAAGGGGACAGAAAAGAGGGAGGAGAGAAGAGGAAGGAAGGAAGGAAGGAAGGAAGGAAGGAAGGAAGGAAGGAAGGAAGGAAGGAAGGAAAGAAGGAAGGAAGGAAGAAAAGAAGGGAGGGAGGGAGAGAAGGAGGGAAGGAGGGAGGGAGAGAGGGAGGGAGGGAGGAATGGAGGGAGGAAGAGTGTCTTAGTTAAGGTTTCTATTGCTGTGAAGAGACACCATAAACATAGCAATTCTTATAACGGAAAACATTCAATTGAGTGGCTTAAAGTTTCAGAGGTTTAGTTCATTGTTGCCATGGTGGGACATGACTGTATACAGGCAGACATGGTGATAGAGAAGGAGCCGAGAGAAGAGAAAGAGCTGCATCTTGATCTGCAGGCATCAGGAAGTAAACTGTCTCACTCAGTGTAGCTTGAACATAGGAGACTTGAAAGCCCACCCCCACAGTGACACACTTCCTCCAACAGTATCACACCTACTCCAACAGGCCACACTTTCTAATAGTGCCACTCCCTTTGGGGGCCATTTTCTTTCCAATTCCCACAGAGGGCAAACAATTCTTGTCAACAAATTTTATAGCAATTAATATCTAAATCTAGGATCACATAAAAAGGAAAATAAAACAATTATATATATAAAGTACAAATCCTTTGTTATTTAACCCAGTAAAAAATATTGAATTATAAAAATCTTTCCTCTGCTGGAACTGACACCCATTTTCCCCTTTCTAACTCTGTCTTCAATAATGAGATGTTACAAAAGGATAAAAAGCCTCATCAGATAGAGCAGTGCTGGTTAGTTTAATGTCAACTTGACATAGCTAGAGTCATCAGAGAGGATATAGTCTCAACTGAGAAAATGCCTCCTTAGGATCAGGCTGTAGACAAGCCTGTAGGATGTTTTCTTAATTGGTAATTGACAAAGAAAGATCCAGCCCATTGTAAATGGGGCTATCCCTGGGCTGATAGCCCTGGGTTCTATAAAAAAACAGGCTGAACAAGCCATGATGAGCAAGCCAGTAAGCAGCACCCCTCCATAGCTTCTGCATCAGCTCCTGCCTCCAGGTTCCTGTCCTGACTTCCTTCAATAATGAACAGTGATGTGGAAGTATAAGTCAAATAAACCCTTTCCTCCCCAAGTTGCTATGGTCATGGTGTTTCATTGTAGTAGAATAGGCCCATAGGGTTGAGAACATTTGGCTCAAATCAGTTCCCAAGGCATGCATATAATGTACTTCCTTATGAGCCAACCTGGGCTCTGCCTGAGGGCCTAGCAACAGATGCTGTCAGAGTTCCTGATCATGCCTAGCTAATGAGGAACAACAACACAATGTCACCAGATTTCTGTCAGAGTTCCTGATTGTGCACAGCCAATGAGGGATAATCACACAGTGTCACCAGATTGGGACACAGCCTGGATTCTAGGAAGAGGGTATATAAGGCCTTCCCTGTCATTGAATAAATGAGTCTGCTGTTTGCCTTCACCTGACTCCCAGTGTCTGTATCATTGACCCCTTCCCCAGAAGGAGCCATTAGGACCCAGCAACATTTCATCACAGTAGTACTAAACCTAATTAATACAAGACCCAAACAATACACAATACATTTCCTCCACAACTTCACTTTGGGACTTAATAACAATATAAACTATCATACTACACTTCTTCATATCCCAATCCTGTATGACTTCAAAAGTGACAAAACTTCCTACTCCTGTTTCCTCATTCATAAAAGAAATATTATATTGAAGTCTATTAAATTGTTGATATTTCATCATGTTTGACCTATTAAAAATAACTATTTCTTAAGATTTAGCCTTATGGCTCTGTGTTTGTACAAAGCCATGTCATGTATTTTAATCAATAACTTTGTACTACTTATTTCTGGTGAAATTAAGCCATTCCCTCTCAGCGTTGAGATGTGGTAGTCATTGGGGGGATTCTTTGAGGATCCCTGAGAACATAAAAATCTACAAGTTCTCCAGTTGCTTGCATAAAATCGCATTGAATTTGCATGTAATCTATGCATGTTCTGCCTTTGCTATAAACCATCCCTAGACTACTTATCACATTAAACACATTGTGAATACTATGTAAATAGTTTTGTATTATATTTAGGGGAAAATAATGACCAAAAATTCTACACTCCACATAGACACAATGTTTTCTTTAAATGTCTTTTGATCCACATTTTGTGAAATATACCAGTGATGAACTTATACACATAAAGAGTTAACTATGTTTCTCCTTTTCTTTTTGGAAAACAAATTCTCTGACTCCTTGTAAGTGATGTCAGCATCCTTTTGCTTCAGTAAATCAGTGGCTGATAGAGTTCTCATGGGTGGTATTACCCACACATCTCAAAGGCATGCTAGAGGCTATTGTGTCCATATATATTATATAGAAAGATGTGGGTTTAGAAAGAAAATGGGAAAACACTAAATACAAGAGCAGAGCAAAGGTTTTATTTGAAATGAGCCAATGGTTGAAGCAGAAAGTGAGATTCAAGGGATAACAGACTGGAAAGATGGCTCAGCAGTTAAGAGCTCTGATTGTCCTTGTAGAGGTCCAAACTTTGTTTCCCAGTAACACATGACAGCTCACCACCACCTGTAACTCCAGTGTCAGGCAATCTAACACTCTCTTCTGGCCACTGCAGGTTCCTGCAGGATCACACACATACACATGAATTAATTAATTAATCTTTCTTTTAAAAGATTCAAAGGGTAAGGATGAATTAAAGAAGGAACTGATTTGTAACAGTGTTGACCTGATTTAGTGACAGCTAAGACCTCAGGACAGAATTTCATTCTGATATTATTTTCCCATACTTCCTTAGTAGATACTTAAATTCTATCTCTCTGGTATAGTAAAGGGAATTCTTTCATTATTATAGTTGTACCAAAAAATAAAATAAAGTACAAAAGTTGATATAACAACACATAGCTAAGAATAATGATAAATAATGTCATATTAATATTATAAGTGTAATTAAAGTAAAAATAAAATTAGCAACCAACAAGAAGAAAGACCTAAAACCTCTTTGAGAATTACTTTTTAAATAATCAATACCTTTCCTAGTTTACTGCCAGATGAAATATCTTTACCTTTATCCCAATACTGAACCTATATTAACATCATCTCTAGACTCTCTTTTCCAAAGCCTCAGGGTTCATGTCAGGCTCAAGGCTGTGAACCTTAACTTCATATTTCTTACCTGATTGCTATGCCCTGCTTTAAGAATCTTTCTTGTCTTGAAATCCAAATTTTCTTTCTTATGTATTTCTTACAATTTCAGAGTTCTTTCTTTTCTTGCTCTATATTCTTCATTAAAAACAGTAGATTTAATCAGAGCATTCTTGTGTGGGCATTTCAAGAGATTCTTATTGATCATATTCACCACCTCAGTAGCCTTCCCCCTAGATCGCTTTTATCTTCCCAAATAGTCCCCCTTACTCATTTGTTTATTTGTAAAGTAGATTTCACTTATGAAAGGAAACATGTAACACGTGTCTTCCCGAGTCTGGCTTGTTTTGCATACCACACTGATCTCTGGTTCCATTATGACTATTTGCCTACAGATGACATAATTTCATTTTCTTCATGTGTGAATAATAGTCTATGGTGAACAGGTACCTCATTTCTCTTCTATACTCAAGTTGGAGTGCACTGTATTAGTTACTTTTCTGTTGCCGTTATAAAAAATGCCATGACCCAAAGCAACTTACAGAAGAGTTTATTTTGTCTGACGATTGCCGGGGGGTGAGTCCATCGCAGTGAAGAGACATAAGAACAACAGCAGGCACGGTGGCAGGAGCAGGAAGCTGAGAGACTGCATTTCAATCCACACCCAGGAAATGGCGTGAGGCTTTCAATTTCAAGGCTTATCTCCAGTGAAGTACTTCCTCCAGCAAGGCCATCACCTAAATCTCTCCAAACAGTACCACAACCTAGGAGTCAAGTGTTCAAAACAGTCTATGGAGCGCATTTCTCATTGAAACCACCACATACACGAGGCGGATTCCATAATGTGACTATTAGGAATAATGCTGCAATAAACATGAGTATTTAGATACTTCCATTGTGTGCTGACTTGGATCCCTTCATGTGTATACCAGGAGTGGTACAACTGGACCATACAGCACTTAGACATTGAGTCTTCTGGAGAAACTACAGAATGATTTCTTCAGAAGTTGGACCAATTTACTTTCCTACAAGCAGGAAATAAGTTTGTTTTGTTTTTGGTTTCTGGCATCCTTGCCAACAGTTGCTCTTATTTAGGGGTGTGTGTGTGTGTGTGTGTGTGTGTGTGTGTGTGTGTGTGTGTGTGTATGCATGTGCATGTGTGTTCACTTATTTGTTTGTTTGTGGATGGCAAGCACTCTGGCTGGAATGAAATGGAACCTCAAAGTAGTTTCTGTTTGCATTCCCTGATGGCTAAAGGATGTTGAATTTTCTTCATGTATTTATTGGACTTCTGTACTTCTTTTTTGAGGACTGTGTTCAGTGTACTTATGTACTTACTGATTGGATTATTTGGTGGAATCTGTCATATGAATAGCTGAAAAAGACAACTTCAAATTTTCACTTCTCGCGTGCTTTGCTTGCTCTCCCTTTTCTGTGTTTCTCAATATTGAGATAATTTGGTGTCTGTATTTCTTCTTTTTTCTTTGTATGTCAATTAGAAGAGCCACTGAACCAATTCCTCTTTCTACCATAATTTGTTAACTGATTCAATTCATTTGCTCTATCATCTGAACTTCAAAGTTCACAAATACAAGAACAATATTTAATTTGTTTCTTGATAGCCAGTGCTTTTTGAATTCAGAGTTCAACAGATAATAAGTGCTTAACAAGTGTTTATGAAATAAATGAACAGATAAAAACCAACTTATTATATAGCAAATTATGAGCTTTAAAAACATTCATGAAGTTTTTTAAATTTTTCTGAATTATTTTTTAAAAGAATACATGCTTGGATAAAAATATTTTTAAATAAGAACTAATTTATACATCCCCAAATACAACCATTTAGTTTTAAAAAGTTCACAGAGATATGACTATATATACAGTAAAATGCCTCAAATTAAGGCAACTGACCTATGAAGTGCTACTGAGAACATGGAGGAACTGATATTATCATATACTTAGGGGAAGGGGAAGCATAAACTTATATAGAAATTTGGAAAACAATTTTGCATTTTCTTATAAAGATTAAATATATGTTACCATATGACACACCCAGAATATTTATAGATAAAAAAGTAAAACCATCTATCCATATGAAAAGTTATATATACAAACACTTCAAACAACTTTATTTGTAGAAGAGATTTAAAAGTTGGTGTGATAACTTGCTATAGAAAGCTTTGTTAAAGCTTTAAGACAATTATAGTAAGATATAGGTATATTGTAGCTCTAGAGATGAGGGAAGACTTGTAGGCTTGGTCCAGGATGGTGTCTGACCAGGAGAAGTCAATAAAAAGGATGCACAATACACATGCATAGGTACTCTGTGCCCTGAAGTGAGATGTAGGCTCCTGTAATTGGTTTGGCTCCGGAGACATAGTGTAAGCAGAGATATTTATTTATTGGACGTGGTATCAGTGAGTCTGACTGAAAGGCTGGAAGAACTGGATATCTGAGAAGAAAACATCAATCTGAAATTAAATCTTCCTTGACGCTGCCCTGAGTAACTTATTCTGTCCTTTCAAGAGTCAGATGACTGATAGCAAACTGGCAAGTACCTAAGTTCTTAAATAAATCTGCTCCTGTGGCTCCAATTTATGCCTTTCCATGTATTCTTTCTGATATGTGGGGACACAAACCCATGGCCGATGACTCAGCAACATCAGTTCTCCAGAAATGTATGTCTGAGCATCAAATTTTCCCTTTGTATTTCTATATGGCATTCAAAATTATTCATTCCTATAACATTCCAATTATTGCTGTGGGATGTTCTGTATGGCAAATGTGTTGCTAAGAAAACACTGATTGGCCACTGGCTAGGCAGGAAGTATAGGCGGGACTAACAGAGAAAAGAAAGAACAGGAAGGTAGAAGGAGTCACTGCCAGCCAGCCACCGCCAGGACAAGCAGCATGTAAAGATGCCGGTAAGCCACAAGCCACATGGCAAGGTATAGATTTATAGAAATGGATTAATTTAAGATATAAGGACAGTTAGCAAGAAGCCTGTCACGGCCATACAGTTTGTAAGCAATGTAAGTCTCTGTGTTTACTTGGTTGGGTCTGAGCGGCTGTGGGACTGGCCGGTGAAAGAGATTTATCCTGACTGTGGGCCAGGCAGGAAAACTCTATCAACACGTGTGAGGTGCTGAATGTTGAAACAGTGAAGCCACTGAAATGTGGTGCCAGTGTTAAATATCGGAGCTGTGTGAAAGATGAGCAAATGAATGGCTCATGATTAACGAGCAAGGAGGATAGTGAAAGCTCTTTTCTAAATGGGTAACCCTTTAAATGCAAAATATTTGTGTCTTTGGATTTCTATGGCTGTGACGAAACACCATGACCAAAAAGCAAGTTGGGGAGGAGAGGATTTTTTGCCTTATACTTTCATATCGCTGTTCATCATCGAAGGAAGTCAGGACAGGAACTCAAGCTCAGCAGAAACCTGGAGGCAGGAGATGATGCAGAGGCCATAGAGGGGTGCTGCTTACTGGCTTGCTCCCAGTGACTTGCTCAGCGTACTTCCTTATAGAACCCAATACCACCATCCCAGGGATGGCCCCACCCACAATGGGCTGGGCCCTCCCTCATCAGTCACTAATTTAAAAAATGCCCTACAGGCTTATCTGCAGCCTGATCTTATGGAGGCATAATATTTTCTCTATTGAGGACCCTTCCTTTCTGATGACTCTAGGTGTGTCAAGTTGACATAAAACCAGCAAGAACAATAAGCCATGAATGAATGAATGAATGAATGAATGAATGAGTGAGTGAGTGAGTGAGTGAAGAGATGAATGAGGGAAAGCTGTGAATATCCTTTGCAGAACAATATCAAGAGGACAGAGTATGAACCACAAGTGTAAGGGGTGGGTAGTGACTTTCTTCCTAAGAGTATCATGGGAAGTAACTCTATAATGGGTATGAAAAACTTCAAAAGAAAGATTTTCTCAGCTGATGTTTGTGATCATTTACAGACCTATCACTTTTGAGGCTTTAGTCAACATCCATGGCTTCTATAGAATTTTGCTTCAAGTTGCCAAACATTGTTTCTCTTAAATTGTGTTGCCTAAGTAATAGAGCCTTGCAGTTCAGATACAGAGGGTAAACACAGTGAGAAGTCTACCTCAGAAGCCCAGCAAGGAGTTATCACCATCTGGAGCATCCTGCCAAATAGTTTATGTGCTTCTCAGGATAACAGATTTATGAGTGTAAATTTTTCTCTTCCACTTTTAGAGAAATGCCCATCTATCACAAATGTTGTTCTGAACTTTGCCTTGTCTCTATCAGACAAATATGATATGTGGGACCTAGAGAGTTATCCTATGAGTGACCTAGACACCTTTTTACTTTTGTAAGAAAAGTACAAGTATTGCTACTAATGACCATGCTGGAAGAAAAGATGAAAACATCAACTGCTGTTGGCTAACCAGAAAGCACAGTGCCCTAGAATGGAGGGGTAAGGTGTTTCAAACATGCTTGGACTAGACTGAGATAGATGGTAGGTACTCTTGAAGCAATACAAAAAAATAAAATAAAATTAATTTTAAAACACTGTTACTATTTTATTGTTGCCTTATGTGTCCATTAGAATAAATTAAAATTATATGATTGAGTAATCAGCCCACATAAGCATTGCACTATCTTCTTGTGAAATGAGTTGTGAAGAATTGATTTTGAGAAAGCACCACTCCTACCAAAAAAGTGTCCAAAAGAATAATTACAGTTAGACAGCATTTAGTTATATGTAAATATATACATATATGAATTCTTCAAGAATTTCATATGCACAGTGTATTTTAATCATATTTATGCTTAACTCTTCTCAGATCCACCCCTCCCAACTTCATGTCCTCTTCATTATTAATCCCCGAACTTCGGAGGTAGAGGCAGGTGGATCTCTGAGTTCAAGTCCAGCCTGATCTACAGAGTGAGCTCCAAGACAGCCAGAGAAACACAGACCATGTTTCAAAAAACAACAACAACAAATCACTTAATCCAATTTGTGCTACCATATACTCATGAGTGTTTGGCCATCCACTGGAGCATGCTCAACCTACCAAGGGCTATACACTTATAGACAACTAACTCTCTCCCAGAAACCATCAACTGTCAGGAGCTTCCCAGGTAGAGCTGAGGACCCATGATCCCTCCCTTTCCATGCTGGAATTATGACTAACTTGATCATCAACCAAAGCAGCTGTGAGTTTATGAGTGTGGCGATCATGCTGTGTCCAGAAGACATTGTTTCAGTGGTCTATCCCAACCACTGCTCTGACAAACAATCCACCCTCATCCCTGAGTCTTGGAGGGGTGGATGCGATATAGATATTCCATTTATGACTGAGCACTCCACACAGGACATTTTATTATTCTCTCCACTTTGACAAGTTGTTTGTTTTGACTGCCATCCTCTCAAGACAGAAACTGTTAAATTTAACATTTCCTTTCTTCATTGAACTTCTTGCTTCAGCAAAATGAGTGTGTTCAGGATTCCCACTTGGAGCTAGGGGAATAACTCAGTGGTAGAGTGCTTGATTGGCATGCCTGAGGTCCTGGGTTTGATCTCCAGCATCAATTTTTTTTAAAAAATCCATTTTATATAAAACAAACATTTCTGTTCATTTATTCACCACTTTTCCACAGATTCAAAAAAAAGTAAAGTCAGTTTTTAAAGATTTATTTGACTAAAAGAATGACTACATGAATCAATACATACAGACCAGAAAATATATCTAGGAGCAAAAGTGAGGGTAGTACAAGATTGCTAACAGACTATGTAGACCAGGTCTTCCAAACTGCAAGACAGAATTGAGATAGTTTCTTGATGTTGTTGAATGTCAATTTTTTTATATTCCTGAGTAAAAATGTGCCAAAGCAAGTTGTTATAAAGGTAAAATACATATACATACACACATCTTCACATGCAGATATATAGTATATTCATATATATCAATGTTATGTTATGCTACACATGAATACATATGCTTATAGATTATGTATGCACGCTCTTATCAAGAGATATTATCATAGTTTTATTCATTAATATACGGAGATGACTTTAACCACTCTCACAATGAGGAGAATTGAAGAATTACCTCAATGATATTATGAAAATCAAGAAACAAGACTCTAAAAAGAAAACTGGAAAAAAAAGGAAACATAACAAAATAAAACAAATATTACTAAAAGAGTAAATGGATAAACTCACAATTCCTTTAAAAGCACAAGAAAGATTGGTTCACATTGTTTGTTTCAAAAAACTATAGCTAAAGTATTTTAACTAAAGGAAAATGACTGAGCAGAGTCGCATATAAACAAAGACAATAACATATCACAGACAATTAAGCAAAAAAAAATAAACAGGAGTTCAGACATTAATATCAGGCTACATTAGATTAAAGGCAAAATAAAGGAGAAGATAGGCAGTTTATAATTCTAAAGAGATTAATTCACAGTAGAGAACACAAGTCTAATGAATCCTTATATTTTAATCTCATACACTCAGCAAAAACTGCAGGAATCAATAGAAATAAAATCATAATAAAAGATATTAACACATTCATCCATCCCATAATAGATCAAGGAGACCAGAAATAATGGATACAACTGACTGATTGAGTATCATTATTAAAACAGTTTCGTTTATATGTGTCAAATTCTAGAATGTAAAAAAGTATTTATTTTAAAATGTACTTCATACTACAAATAAAAAGAAACATGACTTCAGTAATTCTCCAAATGAAAGAATACTACCTACTTCATTCAAATTGCAAAAACAAATTAGAAGTATTATTCTTATGACCTAAAATACAAATATCTTTAAAATCCACCCTTAAAAATATTCTGAATCAGAAAGAAAATCAAAGCTAAATTTGAAAAATAACTTTAAAATAGCAATGACAAAATCACTAAAACTGATGAATTTTACTTATAGAAAAATATAATTTTTTAAACCATAATTAATAGACTAGGGAAAGTGAATAAAAATACTCCTGCATTCAAAAGAACGGTGTAAATTGGCTGTGGTGGCTCATGCCTTTAATCCCAGGCTTTGGGAGTCTTTAAAGCCAGCACTCAGGGAGGCAGAGGCTGTTGGGTCTCTGTGAGTTTGACAGTAGCCTAGTCTACTTAGAAAGTTCCAGTGCTACACAGAAAGAACCTGTCTCAAAAACAGAGTTTAAGAGAAACAAAATAGAAAGAACCCTACAAGAAGAAAAAAGTTGTAACAGACAAAACTTGGCAAATAACTAAAAATAAGTTAATATGTTAATAGCTCTTAAATAATATCTGTGTGTTTCAGTCATTCCTTTAATCAGTTAATTGAGTTAAACAATTAAGCTATTTAATAACTAATTCTCTTTTTGAAATACTTTGAACATTTTTTTGGTTAGGGAGAAAACCTGGTGCTAGAGAAAGTCCCAGGAATCCACAAGGATGACCCCAGCTAAGACTCCTGGCGATAGTGGAGAAGATACCTGAACTGGCCATCTACTGTAATCAGATTGGTGACTACTCTAATTGTTATCATAGAACCTACGTCCAGTAACTGATGGAAGCAGATGCAGAGATCCACAGCCAAGCACTTGGTCAAGCTACTGGAGTTCATTTGAAGAGAGAGAGGAGGGATTATATAAGTAAGGGTGGGTCAAGATCATGATGGGGAAAACCACAGAGACAGCTGACCAGAGCTAGTGGGAGCCCATGGACTCTGAACTGACAGCTGGGGAACCTTCATGGGACCAAATTAGGCCCCCTGAATGTGGGTGACAGTTGTGTGGCTTGATCTGTTTGTGGGGTCCCTGGCAGTGGGACCAGGACTTAGCCTGGATGCATGAACTAGCTTTTTGGAGCCCATTCCTTATTGTGGGATACCTTGCTCAGCCTTGATGCAGCGGGGAGGGGCTTGGTCCTGCCTCAACTTTGTATGCTAGACTTTGTTGACTCCCCAAGGGAAGCCTTACCCCCTCTGAGGAGTGGATGGGGGGGTGATGGAGGGGAGGGAGGGGGAGCGGGAGAAGGGGAGGGAGGGGAACTATGGTTGGTATGTAAAATGAAAAAAACTTACATAAAAAAAGAAAAGAAATACTCCCCCTTTTAGTTAAAGAATTTCTTTTAATATTCTATATGATTTCTGTATTTGCATCATTTTCACCCCTCCAAGTCTTCCCATGTTCCTTCCACTCCCAGTAAAAGTCATGGTCTCTTCCCCTTTGTTTCTTTATATGCACACACACACATGCACACACACACACACACACACACACACACACACACACACACACACAC
>CABHPR010150515.1:49222-64203 GCA_902168415.1 Peromyscus melanophrys | reverse complement strand
GTGTGTGTGTGTGTGTGTGTGTGTGTGTGTGTGTGTGTCACACACACACACACAGCCCTCCTTGTTGCTTGTGACTCAGAATTGATACAGCTTATTTTATCCTAGGATTTCTCAGAGCACTTGGGGTTTATACACATTTGAAATCTCTGGGAGGAAAATACAACATTTAATCTTTCTAATTTAATAGATCAGAGAACCCTTTCTCATATAGCATTCCCATAATGAATACTCCACAGAATACTCACTGGCAAACAATGCTCTAATTGTTTCAAGTATGGCAACCTTGTCTTTCGGGTTAAACCATGAAGCGCCCAAGAGTAGAAAAATAATTGCCTCTTTTGTATTCCCCATGGCACCAACATAATGCAGGAAACAGAGCAGCTCAGTAAATGTGTGTTAATCAATAAAATTATTTATTAGTATATATTTTCTATTTTAGGAGTGCCTGTTATATAATATATATATATATATATATAATCATATATAACTAAATGAAGTCCCTACCCCCAAGAAGGCCTAGTCCAGTAAAGTAAAAAAGCAAGTATATAAATAATGGCACTCTTGTCCACCAATTACTATAATGAGGTGTTTGAAAGATCTTGGGGTAAGATAAGAAGAAATTGGGAAGTTGGGAATAGTTCCGTTGGTAAAGCACTTGCCATTCAACCATGGAAACTGAGTTCGATCTCCAGAGCCCACATTTTAAAAGTCAGGCATGGTAGTGTGTGCCTTTCATCCTAGCACAGAGGAGATGGGGATGGGTGGATCCCAGACACATGCTAACCACCCAGCCTAGCCTACTCGATGATCTACAAAGGAAAAAACAAAGCAGCTGGCATCTGAGAAGTGACGCTGACATTGACCTCTAATCGCCACACACATGTATATTCACATGCACACGCACTTCCACCTTACACACATACACACATAAAAGAAGGAAATTAGAGCTATATGGCAAGAAGGCATGGAATATACAGAATGCCCCTATCCTATTTTGTTTTGGATTCCAACAAAATACTGTAGGCCGGATGACATAATTGAGAAGTCCAAGATCATGGAACTAGCATGACCAATGTCTGATGGAGCCTTTCAGTGTTTCCAAGATGGTGTCTTGTTGCTGAATATAGAAGATAAAAATGTGATGTCCTTGCATGACAGAAGAAATGGAAAGGCACCCCCCCCACAGTGGCTATTTATAGACACTAACTCCATTCATTATGGTAGAACCCTAATGACTTGACTAATCTCTCAAAGCCACACCTACTAATCCCTCAGGATTTGAGTTTTGAGTTTTACATGAATTTGGGGTGGGACACCATCCTACAAGCAAACAATAGTGTTGACTATTGAACTAAAACTTGGACATTGGCAAGACGGGCAAGAGGTACAAGAATATTCCGAAAGAAGTGAGAGGTACATCTAAGGCTGTGGAGATCAACATAGCATGACTTATTTACTGAATTGTGAGAATTCTGTGGGGTTTGGAGGCAAAATGTATATGGGGCTGCAGCATATATAAGGGAGGCACACTGAGAGATCCAGAGCATGGAGTGCGTGATATCTCACATACCATGTCAAAAAGTTTTCATAGAGACCCGGGCATGGGACTTTGTGAAATATGCAGGAACTTATCCAGAGGAAGTAAATGATAGAATCCAGGAAGCACTTGATATCACCTACAGCAATATTGAAAACTCTCCCGGCAAGACCTCAACATGACATCTGTGCATCCCCCTTGGGTCATTTTCTCAGCGAGGCACATCCCTATAATCCTAGACGGATGATCGCATGACATCATTTCCTCATTCTAGGTAGCCTCTTTTAGAGTAACAGTGTCCCTGCAGTATGAAGAGTAACTAATTGATGTTTTGACTATTTAAAACAAGATTAAGAAAAAGCCTTTAGAAATCTGAGAGTGATCATATTATCATAAATGTATCTTGTTTGTAACTCTCATGATATCTGAAGGAGAGATTAAGTCAATATCCTTGGAGATATTTCGGGTTTATAGTTTTAAAAATTATTCCTTAATATGAGATTATGTAAAGAAGATACTTGTGTTGAAACATGCTCTGTAATGTAAGAAACGCGCTGTGATTCTAGCTTTCAACACTAGCAATTAATGAATTTTTTCTTTGGAGAGACTCAATGCATAATTTAAGATATACTAAAAAAACTCTGCATGATCCTTTAGGGAATCTTCTAGACCCAGCACAGAGTAAAGCCCCACACTTGATGGTGTAATTTGGTATGTGTGGACCTTGAGGTGCGATACTGTCTTCTTCTATCTCCTCTAAGTCCGACTGATTGTCAATCCTCTTCACATAGCATGGCCTCCTTGCCACATGTGAAGGAGGTGACAGAAGTCGATAGGATGCCTTTTTCAGAGCAGTCTGCTTTCACAGAGTCTTCAGTTCCCCAACCAACAGAGATGGAAATGAAGAAAGCCACTCTCCACCAGGTTCAAAATGACTGTAGCCAACTTGCCACATTTTATAATACCCGAATAGCAACCTCTGTTCTCTGGTGAAATGGAGGGAGAGAAGAACCACTCACGCTGTAAACGACAAGAGAGCAAGAGGGAAATCCTTCTAAATGAAATAACCAAACTCAACAAGAAAGCTCAAAATTATCTGTTGTTCCCAGAGCAGGCAAGCAAAGAAAGGCCAAAGCTCCCAGCTGGCTGGCCATTCCCAGAGATTGGTGTTGAGGACTGAAGCCCACTCCCTCAGAAGTAGAAGCTGCTGTGCCCCTGAAAAACTCCAGGGGGCGCTGGGTGTCTTCTTGGGCGTCAGTGGGAGGAAATATTCCACAGGTCACAAAAATCCTTTCTAACTTGGTTAAAGGTCTGCTCTGCAGGAAGGAACTCATGCCTAATATAAACCTGGCCCTCATCAGAGTAGCCCCGCCCCCCATGGGTGGTCGTTAATACAGAGATACGCAACAGACCAAAGTGCAAAGAATAAGAGACTGTAGTGTGTCCCGCCCTCAATGGGACACCTACATCATGCTTCCACCCAACAAGGCTCAGGAAACACCATGGAATAGGTGGTACAAAGATTCTAAGAGCCAGAGTTCAGACGACTGCTGCAAGATGGTGTCTTCTGGCCATAACAGACCACCATACTCATGAATTAATAAGCAGCTGCTGTGGCCTGCACAAGATCTTTGGCTCTTAAAAAAAAAAATGTTTGTTCATTTTGTCCTATTCCGGTTTGCTTTTTATTGTATCTTATTTTTAGATGCCTGTTTGCTTTCTAATAAGAGAGAGAAAGAGTGTGGATTTGGGTTAGGAGGAGGTGGGGATGATCTGGGAGGAATTGAAGGAAGGGAAGCTGAAATCAGAATATATTGTATGGAAATATATCTAATTTCAGTTAAAAAAACAATTCAAGCCAGTCAGCACTCCTGCATGATAGGGAAGGGGATGCACTTCTAGCTGAGGAACTCCTGGGAGCTGATCCTTGCTTTAGGACAGAGCCAATTGTCTTCGACATCGTGGTCCATGATAGGTCGCCCGCTCATCTCGCCAGTGAATGTAGGGCTCATCTTGCCCTACACCTGTGCACATGTGGGCAGCGCTACCTGGACTTGGTGGATTATTTAAAAAAGAGAAGAAAAAGAAGAAGAGTAGAGAGGGTCAGCAAGAGGAGGAGGAGGAGGAGGAGGAGGAAAGAAAGAAAAAAAAGTTGGGAAGGAAATGAGGGAAGGGTCTGGGAGACAAATAGGATTTAAATACATTGCATACACAGATGAAATTACCAAAGAATACATTTTAATTGTTTTCATTTAAGGTACCTTCTCAGTTGCTAGTGAAAGCATTCAACATAGTGTAGCCAGGATCATTTTGCAGTAGGTTTTAAAAGGCCACATGTCATTCAAAGGACACAAACATGTATTCTAAGTGTTTCTTAAAGGCGTCACTCAGACCCCCAAGACTGAAAATTTTAATTTTGTGTCATTAGCAAACACTAACACAAGTGTTTCTGAACACCCTCAAGTTTTACAAAACTAGACTCATAAACAAGAAGATCATGTAGCACCTGCATTTGCCACAAACCTCACACAGCTTTGTAACTGAAGCACTATCAATAACAATAACAAAAAAAAAATGATGAGGGATAATTGGGCTATCCAAACAGGCAGCTCTGCAGAGTTGGAGAACATCCCATGAAACAAACACCCTCTGCCACAAGTGAGTGGAAATCCTCTTTGTAAGCCTGAGACGATGCAGATGGAATTGCCTGAGGCTGGGAGAGTTGCAACTGCTGGGGGGAAGAACCATTGGGTGCAGGTGCCTAGGTTGCATTTCTTCACAGATTATATAAGCTTCTCCTTGGACTTCTGGGAACTGAAGTGCTTTGTGCTTTCCTACTAAACGTTGACATTCTGCCGATGTTCGGGAATGTATGTTTGTGGGGGTGGGGTGGGTGTTCACGTGTGATGTGTGCATTCATGTGTATGAGTGCACATGCATGCTTATAAAGACCTGAGATTGACATTGGCTGTCTTTTTCAATCACTCTCCACATCATTCACTGGAGCAAGGTCTCCCAGTTCAGCCCAGAGCTCCTTGATTCAGCTGCTCTAGGAGACCAAGGATCTTCTGTTGCTGCTTTCTGAGTGCTGGACTTACAGGTTTTCCATCACACCTATCTGGCATTTACTAGGATACCGGGGATCTGAACTGCGATCCTTGTGCGTGTGTGGTATTTTATCCACTGAGTCATCCTCTCAGTCTGAGTTTATGATTTTGAGAATGACGTTACACCAAGACAACTTCCTAACTCTGTTTTCCACATGTCCTAGGTAGGAGCACAAAGGTTCTTGCATACCCAAATAAGCACTAGGGGAACCAGGAATGTTAAGCATGCAGGGTTGTCTCTTCAACAAAGATGTATAGCCTATTTTCCACCCAGAAGGCTGGACATGGAAGTGGCTAATAGCCTACGTGGCCTCTGAGGTATCTGTATGGCCAGGGGCTCCCCCAGGCTTCCACAAGCCAGACTGGTGGTAGTTAATAGCCTAGGTGACTTCTGTGCTATCTGTATGACAGACCACACAAGATCCTCCCCTAGGCCCTTAAGATAACACATGTAGCTATTATGATTAATCCACGTGAGTCTATTAAGTGGGTAACAGAATTTATTAAGATAAAAATTGGGAAAATACACTCACGATTACAGAACGAGTAGACAGCATAAGTTATCCTCTGATCTGACCGGGAATGAATCCACCTCACAGGCAGGAGCAGGGAGAAGGGTCATGTGACCCTTCTCCAACTCCTTAAAAGAGGTCACATACAACAGCAGGAAGCACTGCCTCCTTTGGGCCATATAGCCCAAGGTCATGGGCAGAGTAAATACCACTACATGTAACCTATCTATAGAATGCATCTTCATGGAAAAACTGACATGTTCTTTTAGAAGAGTTTTGATGTGATTATGTTTCCTCGAGCACATGGGATTGTGTTACACTAGGAAACTTTTTTCCAAATTATACGAAAATATGCTTAAAATATGCTGCCTGGTGTCAGACTCAAGAAGTTTGAATCAGCACAGGCTCTTGAGTCACGTTGAGCTGGACTTCCTTCTTGCCTCACCCGGGTCATTAATCTGGTGGCCCCAGCATTTGCAGAGGCCCCCACATTTCCTATAGATTCAAGGTATTCCTGACTGGAACAGGAAATAGAGAGTATCACCAAACAAGACACGGGCATCCTAAAATTTACTAACATTTCTCGTTGTGTGTAGCTGGCAGCAAGGGAAGGTAAGGGCTTCGGAGAACTAGCTTCAGCTAGCTGGCGGCAAGCATGGGTGTAACTCAGTGGAGATGGTTCATAGCAATATTAAAATATCTCATGAAACATAAATACAGGCTGGATATGTATAACTGACCTTCTATATTATTGAGAATGGGGAGTTGAGACAACAGAAATAAGGAGAAGGAATGAAAATGTCAGTGTCATGTCATAAAAGCAAGAAAGAAAAAGAATGTTAGAAGAGCAACAGCTACCATGTCTAACTCTGCTGAAAGGTCAAATAACAGGTAATCCCTGGATCGGCAACAGGGACAAGACTGTTTTGCTTGACAAGAGCAGTCATAGTGGAAGGTCTGAGGGGAGAAGGAGCTGAGAGGAGAGGGTCATAAAGAGCTACAGACTTGAGACCAGGGGTCGGTCTGGAAAGGGCCAAAGAGCAAATAATTTAGACATCTCAAGCCTCGATGTCTCCGTGAGAGCTGCTCAGCTCAGCCATTGCAGAGGGACAGTAGCCACAGACTAGGGATACATAAGCAAGGGAGCATGGACTTGTTCTGATCGAATTTTATAACTTGGATTTAAAAGTTCCTATTGTTTGATGTCATGATATTTTTCCATTTTCCCAACTATTTCCAAATGTAAAAAAGCATTCCTCTTGAGTGGTATAAAAACAGATACTAGAGCAGATTGGAATAATAGTGAGCCAAAAGATACAGCCCTCTCCAGTGACCCCTTTCTGTAAGATTTTTCCTGTAAATGGTATTGAAAGGATGATTAAATCTACAGATTAAAAATGGACACGAGCTCCACACAAAGGGACATTTTCTCTCTTGTTTTCTACTTGAATTCCACATCTGACATGTAATCCACATCACACATAACGAGTGTTTAATGTGTTATCCGCTAAATAAATGAATTAATTTTATCCTAGGTCTGACTGGTAGGTCAGTGGGCTCCTTTCTCCTCTGCCCCATGAGCACACACAACTCAAAGGTCCTCAGCAGCTCATTTCACACCCTGTCTGTATGCTGCACATCCCTCACTCCTTATGGACCAAGATCAGCCCTCTGTCTGCTCAACAGGCTGCCTGTTTACCAGGCCTTGCTTAGAATATCTTGGTGCTGGTGTTTGCACAAACCCAACGGGGGCTGTGTTTCCTAGTCTTGGGAAGAGCTTCAGTTGAGTAAGAATAAAGAATGCTTTCACCTTAGTCCTAATGGGTGTGTGTGTGTGTGTGTGTGTGTGTGTGTGTGTGTGAAAAATACATTTCTTTAGGAAAGATGCCTAGACAAATGATAAGGGCTAGTGAAGAATAAGAAAATAAATGTGGAGTGGACATGCAGATATTTGCATCTAAGCGTGCACGTGCTGACAGAGTTGCTTTGCTCCGCCTGTCATGCCCTTCCTTCCCTTTAGAAGCCTGTTATCTTGTCTTCTGCAGAAGCAGTCTCTGAGCTGCTTTACCTGATAAGCCTGTCAATGGGTATAAACCATTTCAGGCTTTTCCAGGGTCTCTGGCAACTATGTTGACTGAGGGAAGAGAGAACCCTGAGTTTGGGGGATGACAGAATATTCCTTGATCCACCTGCTGACTCAGTAAGTGCTCTGCTACACACAGATCTGATCCCAGACTGTGTTTTCAAAGATCACCGGGGGGGGGAGACTCGGGCTAGAAAGCCACAGCATCACAGTGTTACCTCTACCAAAGTGACTTAAGGAACCGATGCTCATATTGCATTTAACTGTCTCTGAACTCACATCACTGACAGGGTAAGCCACTTGGAATTGAGTCACACGCTGCACTGTGCAGCTGAAGAACTCTGCCCAGCCAGCTTCTTAGTCTTATCATTCCCCTGCACAGTCCTGCCCGTTCTCCATTGCCTCCATTTGAGTCACACTGAATTTTTGACCATATTTGAACAACTTGTTTTCGTCTGCTTCATTTGTTTGCTCATGTTTGTGTTCTACAGCATACCCTCACCCACTTCTCCCTAATTCATGTCTCTTTCTATTCAGTCCTACCTTCTGCCCTGGATTTCCTCAAGGGAGTTTTCCCAGGTGCTGCACTGGCCTCTGTCTCTAGGCTCCACCATTCATTCATTCTTTCCTGCTCACCCCAATACCAACCACATAGGATATATGATCTAGAGTTAGACTTGCTTTAAATCTTTTAACTTACCTCCTATTACAGAGAGATCTTAGTAGTGCTATTTAACCTCTCTGAGATCTGCTTTCTTATCAATAAAATAACTGAGTCTTTCCAAGTTCGTTTGAGCAGCAGATGAGGTGATCGATGAGAAACACATGGGCTACACAGTCCACAAAAGATGAGTGTCCCACATTCTTTATCTCCCTACATTTTGTAAAGTCTAAATTGGCACACCTTCCAGATTTGCTCCTATTCAGACACTGTCCAGAAGAGGTCTACCGTATTTCCTCAAGAAGAAAGTAACTAAACCAAAACTTCTATATCCTGTCAATCACAGTAAAAAACAGAGTTATAGAATGGCAGGCATCCTAAGAAGGCCTTCTGGTATAATTATCAATCTTCAAACAAATCTGTGACTGCTATCTGACAGTCACACACATCTGCACATGGGTCAAACTTAATGGAATCATTGCTCAAATACCCGGTGCTAACCCTCCAGGCTCACAGCACCACTTGAATGAAAGGTCTCCCCTCTTGTCCTTCCAACTCACCGACTTTACCTATTGCTGTAGCAGCACTGCCTTGGTATATGTGTGGTGTTGGGGATCAAAATTGAGACTTTGCACTTGCTACACAAGTAATCGACCACTGAGCCACATCCTTAGACCAAACATGTCTTTATTTTTTTTTAAGTTTTTTTTTTCCATTTTACATAGCAATCCCAGTTCCCTCTCCCTCCCCTTCTCCAGCCTCCACCAACTCCCCTCATCCCAACCCCCATCCACTCCACAGAGAGTTGGTAAGAGCTCCCTGGGGGAGTCAACAAAGTCTGGCATACTAAGTTGAGTCAGGACCAAGACTCTCCCCGCTGTGTCAAGGCTGAGCAAGGTCCCTAGGGAATGCAAACACATCTTTTTAAAACTTTATTATTATTATCATCATCATCATCATCATTATTAATTTTGTGGCTGTGTTAGGACTAAGGGATTGAAACATGGTCTTACTGTTCAGCTAGGTCTGCCTTCAAACTCATTATCCTCCTGCCTCCTGAGTTCCAAAATTATAGGCAAACCCACAACAGCCAAATCAAAAAAGAATTCTTGGAAATTTTTTGAAATTCTTGAAAACTGAAAAAGTAATTTCCCTTCTGTGACTATCCTCTCATTTTTCCACATTACCAAACCTTTGATATATCTGCTCTCATCCTTCATTCTCTCCTGGGTTTAAACATCTCATCTCAAGGTGATAATATCAAAACAAGCCCAGTTCTTATATCTTACAAAAAAAAAGTAATTGCTTGGTGATGCTACAGTTATGTGCTATTTCTCTCTTTACAATAGCCAGTCAAATAAAGGAGCCCTTCCAAGCCAACAGGCAGCATCCTTGGTCAAGGCCTAGGCCTTGGGTTCAGCTGTGGGCATCATCATTCATGGGGCACACTGGCCTCTACCAGCTGGAACTAGAATGACACCAGATATGAAGTGCTTAGGGTAGGATATTTTCAATTTGCCATGAAAGAGAAACAAGGGCAGGGGAACAAGGCAGGAGCTGACAGCCCCCAAGTACAAAAATGCTCTCAAAAAAAGATTTGCCCAAGCTGATGATCACATTGAAAAATCGAATCTCTTCAGGCAAAGCAAACTGTATGCCAGGAAAGGTCAGCCAGTCCTCCCATATTGCAGTTATTGCAACCAACTATTTGTTTTAAAGTGTGTTCCTAGTGTCTGTGTTTACAGAGTCCTCTCTGCCTCATGTATAGAGATTACTAAAGCGGGGAGGAGGCAGAAACACCTTTTCTTATTCTTTGTCTGGGAATATTTAATGATGGTCAGTTATTAAAATATGCTATTTGTACTGAATCCAAAGCACATTTTTCCCCCTACATACCAGTCGATGCTGAAGCACTTACCCAAATGCTGAATGACCAGGAAAACTGTGTGGGACCTTAGCAGCTGCAGATTGAAAACAGGTGGCGTAAGACTTTTTCCCCAATCTTGTGTTAACTATTATTCATCGAACATAATTTGAACCTTGCCTTGAGTAACCTCTGAGTTAAGTGGGGAGAAAGGATGCTTTGTACACCTTTCCTAAAGAGTTTATATCTCATAAGATTAATAAAAGCCGGGTGGGGCGAGGGGCTGGGTAAACAATGTTGTAAACAACTGAAATAAGTAAGGAGCATTTGATGTTGAGTGACAACCCTCAGCTTAGGAAGTATCGAATACTGGGCAAGCAACATCCACAGAGCACTGTCTGTGAAAGATAGCCTTCTCCAACAAGAAACCAACTAATTAGTGGACCCTTACAAAGATATATATAAGAGACAGGTTCAAGCCCATAATACATGAATATGCATACATAGACAGGTGTGGGTAAATTCTCAGAATCTGGGAAGGAGAACAAGACAGTGTAAGAACATTAGGTAAGAGAAAGAATAGGGACTGGGCAAAAGGACACACGATTCATGAAGGAGAAAAATAATCTGTGAGGGAGATGACTGACTAGGGGGAACAGAGGGAATGGGGGTTGGGAGTGCTGGGAGAAGGAGAATCCTAAAATTATGCTTTATTTAAAAATGTCACATTGGTATCTAAAACATTACATGCTGATTTAAAATGGATTTGCATACTTTTAAAAACAGAAAGTAAGTTTCTGATCGACTCTTGATAAGAAGTCATAGTAACAACTAAGAGTGGTGTTGTGTATTCACGTGTCCGGTCCTACAAGAGGGCTTTAAGTAGCTGAGTCCACTGAATCTCCGTAACACTTCTGCAATCATTTCTCTGTTTTACAGACAAAGAGTTGGAAGATCAGAGGTTAGAGCAAGTTTGTGTAGGGTGACATGGCTTGTTAAAGTGGCAAGGGGGGTGAAATACGGATTATTTGTAAAGCACTTAACCTAAGTATAGACCTGACCAAGAAGAGGTCAAGGATAGGGAAATCATGAACACAAAAGATCAAGGGTTCAAAAGTCTAGTGAATGGCACTGGGGAGATGTCTCAGTAGTTAACAACACTTCTGCTCCTGCAGAGGACCCAGATTTAGTTCCCTATGCCTGCATGGTAGTTCACAACTATCTGTAACTCCAGTTCTAAGGGATCCAATGCCTCTACAGGCCACTGCAAGCATGTAGTGCACATATTTACACTCAGACACATACACATACACCTAAAAACAAACAAACAAACAAACAAATAAATAAATAAATAAATAAATAAATAAAATTCAAAAGTCAAGAGAAGACTCCACCTCTTTACCATTTGACTTTTCAATATTCTATCATGGCCAAACATTTAAAAACAGAATCTGACAACTTGCCCTGTGGACTACACGTTACTGTTTAAAAGTTATTTTTATTGGCGTATATTAATTATACATGAAACTGGGCTTCCTTAAACACTGGTTCATAGTGTACTTTGATGATATTCACACACAAACACACACACACACACACACACACACACACACACACACACACAAACACACAAACACACACACTACCCTCTCAAGTCTTCTTCTGCCCTTTGCTTTTCAATTGTTTCTTCACGCTCCAGTTACCTACATCCACATTCTGTGATTCATAGTCTGTGTTTCTGTCTCCTCTGATTGGCCCATCATCCCTTTTAACCACACTTACCTGGAATGTGAAGCTCCATCTCGCAAGCTCCACCTTGAAAGTTCCTAGGAGACAAGGCTGCTTCACTAATCCTAATTATAAACTTCAACTAGCATTCTTCCCTGAATTTCTTGGCTTCCTTTCACCTGCTGGCTTTACCTACATGTGTCCCACCCCTGGAGCAGGGTGAAGGACCAAGCAGGAGGTCACTGTGTCCTGAGACAACACTGAAGCTGTGGGCTAGGCAGAAATTCCAGTTCTAAGGGGACATTCCAGTGATGTCAAGGTCAAACATCCAATATCCCTTTTCCTTTGGTTCTGGCAGAGATCACAACGGAGCCTCTTCAAACATCCATCCAGATTCTGTCTGTAAAACGACAGATACAAAGAGCGAGCACTTTTTCAGACATTCAGACTTGAGTAGAAATTTATGCTGCTGGCCTCCAGCCCATCACTGACAAAACATTTTCTCTCAGCCAGAAAATAGTGGCAACTCCCTTCTCCAGCTCTGCTTATGTATTCAAAGAGTGCATAGGTACCTTTCTCAGGACCAACCTGTCAGCTACCTCTTTCCTTTTGCTAGAAGCCCACACTTGCCTAGGAAGTGCATAATTGCTGTTTTAATGCCCGTTGACTTTTCCCACTATTGTTCCCTGAACTCTGACAGTCCCGTCTTACTTCTGCTTTTTAATAATTAATTCTATGCTGACTGTTACTGATTAGGACTAAATTTTACCCCAGGATGCCTAGGGAATAAATGTTTTTATTAAGAGTACAAGAAAGGGAAAGCCATTCTGAAAAATTGAAAAGATTCTTGTGATTTCCCTCTGGAGACTCATTGAGCCCAGTTGCAGAGCTGACTTGTAGTTATTATTTGATCAGCTGAAGCTAATCTGTGTGGCTGCCGCCTGCCATGTCCTACCATTTGTGTGTGATTTCTCATCTACTAATACATAATGTATAGATCTGGATATGGGCAAATCAATTATCCTGCTTCAAGGAAGCAAACACAAACTAATGGAAACATTAGCTTAAGACATGCAGAAAATTGGAGAATGGATGCCCCAGATGTGTGTGTGTTTTATAGGGGTGCTGGGTGCTTTCCAAAGAAGAGGGAGGCAGAGAATGTAGAAGGGGGGAGGGGAAAAACTTTCATCATTGAAGAATGAATGATCCGGCTGTTCTGTATGGAAGACATCTGTCTGTAACAACAGAATTTCATGTAAAACAATATCCAGCTGATTCCAGGAATCTCAGCCTACTTACATTATTACTTTATCAGATACAACAACATGCATACTTAAATCTGTTGAGCCAAGCCAGGTATCTGCATGAACACACTCTGGAGAAATTACAAGTAACAGAAAAGATTGTATCTGCCATGCATGAATTCTTTAGCTTGCAAGGGGCCTGAAAATTGATGGCGTATACACAAGGCCTCAGTGTCCATGGGGGTTAGAGGATGTGAAATTGAACGGAGTGGGTAGTATTCTTGAAGTCCTGCTGAAAGATGCCTGCATGCTTGTGAAGCTAATTTAAAACTATCTTTCTCCAAATATTTTTTTAACTTTTAAAATATTATTATTTTTCAGAAAATGTAGATTTTTTTCCCAATGAACTTTACCCCAGTTTTACAAGTTAAGGCACCTGTAGAAAGCTGTGTTGCACATGACATTAGTTGCACACTAAGCATTCTGGGGCTCAGCACAATGGCTGTCAAGAAGTAGGTCTTAAAGAGAAAGGATGGTAGTCTGACTTTTAGCTGAGTCCCCATTAAAAGTAGGGGAAGGAAAGAATTAATGAATAGAAAATCTAAAGGTGAAATAATGGAAACATTTATAGTGAATAGATACTAATAAAAAGAAAAAAGCAACATACAGAAGAAAACTAGATGCACGAGTAAGTGAATGAATGGTGTCACGTGCATTCGCTCTAGCATCAGCAATGCATATGGATGCAGGCACATGATACTTCAAAAATACTTTAAGTCGCCTGGTGGTGGTGCAGCACACCTTTAATCCCAGCACTTGGGAGGCAGAGCCAGGCAGATCTCTGTGAGTTCGAGGCCAGCCTGGTCTACAGAGTGAGATCCAGGAAAGGCGCAAAGCTACACAGAGAAACCCTGTCTTGAAAAACCAAAAAAACCAAAAAAAAAAAAAAAAAAACCTTTAAATTGCATGAACATTTTTACATTTCAAATAATTACAGTATTTTGGTTATGAGTCTTCAGACAACAGTCCTACATTTGTGAGTGGCGTGTACAAAACACAGAATCCTTCATGTGAACTTTCCATTTGGGAATTCATAATCCTGACAGTTGGTGAGACTCAACTTGAATGCAGCATTTGGATTTAATGAACAAAAAAGCATCAGCAGACACAACACAGGCCATCATATAAGAAGATTAAAAGTCAGACAAGGAAAATTCTAGAAGGCTCATGAGATACACTTGTTTCTATAAACCAACATAGCGTTTCATAGTTGTTCATGTAAAAATTCAATGTATTAGAAGGCTCTGTAAGGCAGAAAAACTCTCCTGGTATGAACACATGGTTCCAAATTTATTCTGATGCTCCCACTATTAACATCTACTACCTACCACATATCGAAAACTCTGTGCTACATACTTTGTGTGGCTCACTTAACACTCAGAAAAGCCCAAAGTCTGGTGTCCTTATCTTTACAAATAGGAAAATTAATATGGACCCATAAATAGGGTTCAAAAGGTAAAAGCCCTTGCTTCCAAGGCTGAGGACCAGAGTTTGAGCCCCAGGACCCATACAGAGGAAGCAGAGAACCAATCCCCACAAGCTGTCCCCTGATCACCATGCATACATTGTGACATGCACATAGACTCTCTGTCTCTCTGTCCCTCTGTGTCTCTGCTCCTTTTGTCTCTGTCTCTCATCCACACATACATTAATAGTAATATTATAAACAATAATGTACATACTAAATTCAAAAGAAGAAAATAGGTGTACAAAAGAAAAAAAGTACCAAGTGACATACCCAGCATGTGACAGAATTCGAGTTGGCATTTGAATCCAAGAAAATGCGACTGTAAAACTTAGCTTTTCATCTCCATGTGTCTTCTGTTCCCAGAAAGAAAAATGATATAGAAACATCAGTGCTTTATTAGCTCACAGCAATCCTGACATAACTTCAACATGTACTTTCATCCCCCTGGTACCTGAATTAAAGTCCTGAGCTGTGCTACTAGGGGACAGGGGATGTGAAGGAGAGAGTACTTCCTATCTTCAAGAAATTCATGGTCTAGTGCAAGAAGGAGATTTGTGGACCTGTACCACGGTGGCCCAGTGGCTGCCTTAGTAATATAACTGAATAAGGAAGTAACCACTTCTACAGAAGATAATTCAAGATGAACATTTTCCTTGTTAAAAACATGGGTATTCTTGCCGGGCGTTGGTGGCGCACGCCTTTAACCCCAGCACTTGG
>CABHPR010150515.1:33975-49122 GCA_902168415.1 Peromyscus melanophrys | reverse complement strand
AAGGTGCAAAGCTACACAGAGAAACCCTGTCTCGAAAAAACAAAAAAAAAACAAAACAAAAAAAAAAAAAAACAAACATGGGTATTCTTAACTGGTACAGCCAATGTTAAGACTAAGCATTAAGGCAAGAAAACTAAGGACCAATTAGGGAAGTTTCAGATTCTGTTGTTTATGATTTGTTTCTGTGTAGAGCTCTTTATGATTATGAAATATTTCAGGAAATGAACATATTATTCCATCACAATGGTACAGCTGTAGGAAAAGATTCCTTGAAAAACTGAAGCAAAAAAGAAAATACATTCGATAGATAACCCAGTGATAATTATTACCACTAACAAAATGCCACCTTTGTACTTTCCTAAGATCTGACTTCAGGAAAGGCACACATCCTTCGTTGCTGAGTTGATCCAGCCTTTACAGAAAGCAAAAGAGAAAAGGGCTATGGTTAGCATCATATCCTTAAACTATAGCCTAACATGGTTATAAATGACTGATAAAAGCACATAGATCAAGGAACATCAAAAATTTATTGCAACAGAAAATAGGTTCAAAATGATGACCCAGGCAAAGAATTATGAATATCTTAGAATGTAATGATCAATCAATAAAAAAAATAAAAACTATCTAAGGATGGTGTCTTAGTTTCCTTTCTGTTATGATAAAACACTCTGTCCAAAAGCAAGTTGGAGGATAAAAGGGTTTATTTCAACTTAATCTTCCAGGTGATAGCCCATTATTGAAGGGCAGGAACTCAAGAAGGAACTTGAATCAGAAACCACAGACAAACAGTACTTGCTAGCTCACTCACATGTTCAATACAAGCTAGTTTTGTTATACAATCCAGAACTGCCTGCCTAGGGATGGTACTACCTGGAGTGGGCTGGCTCCTCTTGTATCAATTCACAATTAAAACTATACCCCATAGACATGCCCACAGGCCATCTGATCTAGGCAATACCTCAGTTGAAACTTCCTTTCTTGGGTGACTCTAGACTGTGTCAAGTTGACAGTCAAACCTTATGAGGACAGGTGGTTCTACAAACAAAAACAAAATTTTAACAGAAGGAAAGAACTCTATGAACTAAAACTCAGAAAGCTTTATTTTATTTGTGAACGGCATCTTCAAGACATTCATATAGAAGTGAATTTCAAGAAAGTGTTTGAAGTCTAGACAACTTTTCTCTAGGTTTTACAAAAAAAAAGTTACTCTCTTTATCAAAGAATATATATGAAAGTTAGACAGACTTCTTGTATAGGTACAAAAAGCATAAACTATCAAAGAAAAAAGATAAAAAGAAAACTTTGATTCAATAAAAATCAAAAACTTCTCTTTGAACAACACTGTTTCTTAAGAAAGGACTAGAAGAGTAAAAAAGTAAGGAAAAATTCTTTGGCAATACCTATCAGTTATGGATTGATATCCAGAATATATAAAGAACTCTCAGAACTCAATAATATAAAACAAACAGTCTGATTAAAAACGGGAAAGAATTAGGGGCTGAAGAAATGGTTCAGTGGCTAAGAGAACATACTGTTTTTGCAAAGGACCCAAATTTGATTCCTAAACACCCAAGTCACGTAGCTCAATACAGCCTATAATTCCAGCTCCAAGGGATTTGATGTCCTCTATAGTCTCTGCATGTAAGCGTACTTACCCACACATAGACATATATGCACACACATAGTCAAAAATAAAAATTAACCTTTTAAAAAATGTGAAAGTTTTAGATAGCCACTTAATGAAAACATACAGGTGGTTAAAAAAAAGGGGGGGAATGCTTGATATCTCACGTTTCCTTAGTGTCTACTAGCAATTTAAAGAGTTGCTAAGAAAATGTAAATAAAAGCCACTATGAAATATTACAAGACACCTGTCATAATAGGTGAGTTATTAAGGCTGACCATGCTACTTGTTGAGAGAATAGAGAAACTGTATCTCTCATTCACTGACAATAGAAATATAAAATGACACCATGTCTTACTTAGGGTTTCTATTGCTGTGACAAAACACCATGACCAAAAAGCAAGTTGGGGAGGAAAGGGTTTATTTGGCTTACACTTCCATATTTCTGCTCATCATTGAAGGGAGTCAGGATAAGAACTCAAACAGGGCAGGAACCTGAAGGCAGGAGCTGATGAAAAGGCCATGGAGGGGTGCTGCCTGCTGGCTTGCTCCCTATGGCTTGTTCAGCCTGCTTTGTTATAGACTCTAAGACCACCAGCCCAGGGATGGCACCACCCACAGTAGGCTGGGTCCTCCCCCATCAATCACTAATTATGTAAATGCCTTACAGTTGGATCTTATGGAGGCATTTTCCCAACTGAGGCTCCCTCCCTTCTGATAACTCTAGCTGTGTCAAACTGACATAACACTAGCTGTAGCTGGAGTTTTCTCTCCGGGTCCCGCAAAGCCCCAGCAGTCCAACAGCCCACTTATAAAATAAACACACAGATGCTTATATTATTTACAAACTGGATGGCCATGGCAGGCTTCTTGCTAACTGTTCTTATATCTTAAATTAACCCATTTCTATAAATCTATACCTTGCCACGTGACTCGTGGCTTACCGGCATCTTCACATGCTGCTAGTCATGGCCTCAGCCTTCCGCTTCCCAGAATTCTCTTCTCTGCTTGTCCCGTCTATACTTCCTGCCTGGCCACTGGCCAATCAGTGTTTTATTTATACAGAACAATATCCACAGCAACTAGCCACCACACATCACCGTTTGGAAAGCGGTTTACCTACTGAAATACACAAGGCTGGGGAGATGGCTCACTCTGTAAAATGATTAAATGATTGCTGTACAAGCATGGGGACCTAAATTCCATCCCAAGTACTCATGTTTGGAGAAAAAAAAAAAAGCTGTGGCAGCCCAGCACTGGCTGGGAATCCTGGTGCTGACAGAGGGAGGCAAATAGATCCCTGGGGTTTGTTGGTAGCCTGTCTAGTCAAATTGGGAAGCTCCAGGTCTAATGAGTAGTTCTGTCTCAAAAAACATAAGGTGGAAAGTAACTGAGGAAGATAGCTGATGTCAACCTCTGCCCTCCACAGGCATATGCATACCTTTGCACACATGCACACATGTATGCACATTAAGTATATACTAACTTCAAGACACGAAATGTAAATTTATCATATGACTCAACTCTTCCACTTAAAGGAATTTACCCAAGAAAAAATGAAAACATCAATTGGGTCAAATGTTCACAGCAAATTTATTAGTCACAGCCAAAAACCTGGTAGGAAAGTGTTTGATAACTTATACATTAACAAAACAAAGTGTAATAGATATGAACAATGGAATCGTGCTTAGAAATAAAAGGGGAAAGTATGGTAACATGCAAAAAAAGATGTAGCTCAAAACTTTTATTCTAAATGAGGATGTCAGATTCTAGTTGCGTGACGGGTTGCAAAAGCAAAGGGCTGGTTAAAGAAATATGTCAGTAGTTGCTACAGGCTTAGGAGCAGAACAAAGGAAGATGATCCATAGACATCATGAAAGAAGTCTTGAAGGAAACAAAAGCATGCATTTAGACTGTGGTGACAGTGATTGATTGTACAACTGTTTGCAGCTGTCAAAATTCACAGACGTACCCGCCAAGAAGAGGTCAATTTTACTCTACACCACTTCTGTTTCACTCAATCAAGGTCAATAAAAGAACATCTTCCAGAGTCTCCCTTTAGTCATGGAGTCATGGTGTGTGTGTCTGCCTCTGTGTGTGTGTGTGTGTGTGTGTGTGTGTGTGTGTGTGTGTTTATTTATATGTTTGTTTGGCAGGGTATCACTATCAAGCCCTGGCTGTCCTGGAACTCTCTGAGTAGACCAGGCTGGTCTCAATCACACCAGAGATCTGACTGCCTCCACCTCCCCAGTGCTGGGGTGAAAGGTGTGCACCACCTCACCTGGCAATGTTTTTGTTTCCTGTGGTTTCTGTTAGCCTCACATCAACTATAGCCTGGAAATAGAAAACAAAGCAGTCAGAGGTCAATTCACACATTTTAAATGGCACGCCACGGCAAGGTGCTCACGGCCTCCACAAGGCATCCCTGAGCCACCCTTGCAGTCATGCCGCCTGCAGGAGATGCCAGTCAGCATTCTGTACAGAATCTGTGCTACAGCTTGTTCACTCCGTAACCGTTTTGGTCATGAGATACCATGCCCGCAGTGGCCTCCCGCCACTGCGCAAGGACTATGCCTCTCATTCCATCACACAGGCATTGTATCATCACATAATGTTTCAAGAAGAAAAAGGAGAAGTACAATAAAGTAAGATGTTTAAGAGGGCCATCTATATTCATATAACTCTCAACTCACTATATTGCTTGAATTATTCTATTGTGTTGATTATTGGCATTCTTTTGCCCTGCCTAATCTGTGCATTAAGCTTTATCATGTGTTTGCACGGTGAAAGTCATGTTATGCAGGGTTCAGTGTTATCTACAACTTCAGTGCTTAGATTATGTGGATAAGTGACTACTATATGCAATAGTCAATTCTACTTATCTTTAATCTAGTAATAGAAAAGCATGTCATGCACCTTGATTTCAAATAGGATTTTCCTATGTAGAAAATATTTAAAAATCAGTTATTCAACAGTAAAAAATTCCTACTTAAATTTATTGATAAATGCCATACACACACACACACACACACACACACACACACACACACACACACGAGCTTTGGAGAAATGAATATACAGCAAGCTGAATATAAGTTTCTCCATTATATACTTTGTAGTCGATCATCCTCTGCCAATCTAATTTCATGTTCAGACAGTCCCAAGTTATACACCTCATTGGGGCACTATATACTATGAACACTTACATAAACCAAGTGGATTCCATCAGCTAAAGTTCTGTTTTCATGTGTGAACAAAGTGTCGAACTTTGTAGGAACATGCTCATGCAATTGCAGCTTTAAAAATGATTTCAAGCTTGCTGCATGAGCTGTCACCACCACGGAGCATGCCCTCTGATGAACGGTGTTGAAAGAAGAGTCATGAATTCAAGGGAGAAGCACCTGAACAAGGGCCGCACATGCACGCTCGTGCTACTGACAGCCCAGCTCCGATTCCAGATCACTGTGTGCAATCCACAACTCTGCACTTGCCTCTGACTGAGAAAGAATATGACTTCACATTATTGTTTCTGAGCTTTCTGAACCAGGGTATCTGGCCTGATGCATGACAGATACACTCCTCTCTCGGTTTATTTTCATCTCATTTTATGGAAGGTTTCCCATAGAGGACTCGTGACAGGAAAAGCAGGGAACTGCTTCAGGCACTAACAGAATAGCCTGAACATTCAATTTTTTTTTCCCCCAGAAAGCTCAGGGAGGGACTCCTTCCTCGGGAAGAACTGCAGCTGCCCTCCAGAGAAGCTGATGCTTAGCATGGCATGGGGTGACACATTCATGCATCTTAATAAAGCACCCTGCATTCATCTCTTAGTATCAACTCAAGGAAATACTCCAGTGGCTAAACCAGAGAGAGAGCATGGTGAAGACTAACAAGAGGGATGGTGGAAAAAAGAATCACAAAGAAACTTAGTGATGATGTTTTACACACACACACACACACACACACACACACACACACACACAAATACTGTACCTTCAAAACTGGGAAGAATGTTTCACTGTAAAAGAGTTGCTGGAAGGGTGATCTAGATGGGGTTGTGACTGAAGCAGATCATCACTAGTCCTTCATGGTGCACAGAGAATTATTAAGAACTTGAAGTATTAACTCTTGGTAACAGAAAAAAAAAGTGAAAATCAATTACTCTATAAGCTAACTAAAAGTGTATTTTGAAAAAGCACTTGAACAGAGATGCCAAGCAGGGGCTATTTTCCTCAGAGTTGTTAGTCGGGAAGGCTCCAGAGGCTCCTGACACCACCCAGGCTATTGCAGTTACCCAGGAGAACAAGATTATAAAACCCATCACTGAGGACATCACACACCTTGGTTGTAGAACAGGGAGAAATCCAGCTTGAACTGAACTAGCATCTCTGGCCAGCTTTCATAGTGCCAGAGAGTGCTGTGAAGGCTGGGAAGGCTGCTTGTGGCGAAGAGTCCACATCAGTCTTAGGCAGCTGTGAACTTTGCAAGCTATGATACCCACTTGCCAGTCAAAATACCCCTGTTGTTGCAACAGTTGCGCTACAGCTATAAAGATACCCAACTACTCTCCGATTGGATTTGAGGTCTGCTCTGTAGAAGGGAATCCATCCCTGGTACAGTAAACTTGGTGAAAACTCCCCATGGCTGTGGAAGTCTTAGGGTGGAATGTGTTATTTTGCTAATTTGACATCTTCTAACTATTGATGTTGATTCCTGTAGATAGTCAGCCAGGATCAGCTCATGGGGCCTTACACCTCCCAGGTGAACTATTGTAAACCGATGGATGCTGAGGGAGGAGGAGTCATTATCTTTAGTTATACATTGACTGCTGAGACCACCTGTTTCCAATGGATAGTTACACACTAACTGTCATGCAGATGGCCCTGGTCAAACTCAGTAGATCACAACACAAAACAAAAAGACATGAATATGAGGAAGGGATTTGTAAGAAGGGGGAGGGGTGGGGGTGGGAGGGTGAGAAGAGAGGGTGTGGGGTGAGAATAATCCAAATGAACTATATACTTGTATAAACTCATTAACAAATAAATTTAACTTAAAAACAAAATAAGGAGGGTGCAATTATAGAAAAAGTTCACTTTTTTAAAGATGTAAAAATATTAAATAAGTCAAAGGTTGTGGGGAGACAAACATAGCCTGTAGAGCAGGTTTTTTTGGGGTCTAGCATCAAATCAGTTTGTATAAAATGGGATGAGGTCAAGTGTGGAAAGACAGACTAAGAATCAAGGTTTTTTTCCTTTGGAGTCTCTTTCTTCCATTTGCTAGCTGGATGGTGTTGGACAAGTCACTAAACTTCCTGGAGTTAAGTAAAACAATAAATGTAAAAGTACCCAGCATTTACAGACAGCAGGAGAATTTCACTGGTCCGTTTATGTAGCGAAGAGATTGTAATGCATGTAGGTCAGTCTCACACAAGGCACACTTCATTCTTAATTTTTCACTGTAAGCAATTTGTTGGCACGAGACTCACCAGTCAAGATGTCAATGTTTCCTAAATAGGGCCACCCAAGTCGGGTCCCTCTTCCAGTTGACTTACCTAAATACTTAATAGATACTGTCTGTACTTGTGAGCACTTGCTGGTAAATTACTTTGCAAGCTTCCTTGTATCTGTTCATGTGTGCATGCCCTGTCTACTCAATTAGGACTATTGATTTATTGAACCAGAAGCATTTTAGAGAGCTGGGGAGACTCTTCACTGTGTTGCAATATGGAGGCCCAGGGAAGTCCAATGATTCGTTTCAAATCACATATCAATTCGCGTAAGAACCACATTCTCTTGATTTACTTCCCTCGTATTTTTAACAAAAGCTAGTCTAAGAAATAAGCACCGGAAGGCAAAAGTGTGTTTTCTACTCTCGTTCTTTGTTGCTAAAATTCAGTGCACATTTGTATACAAAATGACCAGGAGCATTGAAATCTTTCACTGTTTATAAATTGTTTCATTGAGAAACACCAGAAATGCTTTCTAATGCTTAATCTGTTTGATGAATCTTATTCTTTTTTCTTTATACTAGTAATGGCATCAAAGATATTAATAACATTACACTGTATAAAGCAGACAGCTATTATCATATTTGATTGGTTTCATTTTCCTGTAGAGATGTAATAAACTATAGTATCCCCACTCCACAGTTAGAGAAACAGAGACCAGGAGGTTAAACAATTCTCCCAATGACACACTGCTGCATTTGCTGGTGCTGCTATACCAGCCAACATAGTTTTTAAGATTTAATAACTGAATATTATATTCCCATAGTGCTCTGCTGTGCCATATCTCTATACAAACTTTAAACAAAACATTGGCTTTGAGCGACTGTGCTGTATTGGTCAGAATTCTTTCAGATAAAAAGAAATGAAAGTTCTGCACCTGCTCCAGGTCTTGTGGCACTTATCTCTGTGGCCCAGCATTCTGAACTGGTCTTCCAGGTGAGTACGTGCCAAAGCTGCACAAATCACTGTTGCAGAGTTACATAGGTCAAGGTAAGTGATTCACAGGTTAGTGTCAATAAAGAAACCAAAGTCATTGATGATTGTAAGTCATGAGAAGGGGCTGATACATTGTTAGGTTGTTTTAAGAGACTATTTTGGGGATGTTGGCATGCAGGGAGGCGTGAATTCAAGGAGGAAGAAATATTTTTTTTGAGCCACTAAATTCTTGACAAAGGTACCAAAAAAACCAAAAACTCCACCAAGAAACAAACAAAACAACAAAAAACATTGCTTAAAAGGCAACTTTTTGAACAAGAAGGCCTGGGAAACACATATCCACATGTGGAAGACTCAAATTTGATCGTCCTCTTTCTTTTTTTTTTTTTTTTTTTTTGAGACAGGGTTTCTCTGTGTAGCTTTGCGCCTTTCCTGGAACTCACTTGGTAGCCCAGGCTGGCCTCGAACTCACAGAGATCTGCCTGTCTCTGCCTCCCGAGTGCTGGGATTAAAGGCGTGCGCCACCACTGCCCGGCTTTGATCGTCCTCTTTCATACTGTGCCCCACCCCCCAAAATTCCCAATTCAAAATTGGTCACAGACCTAATATAAGACCAGGAATTCTGAAACTCAAAGAAGAAATTGCTCAAGATCTAGGTAGAAGCAATGACCTTTGGGATAGGATGCCAGAATCTCAGAAATAGTAAGAATTGACAATGGGGTTGGCTTAAATTAAAAGGCTTCTACACAGAAAAACAAGCCACAGAGTAAATAGATGGCCCAAAAAGTGGGAGGAAAATCTTCCAGTAATCATCCAACAGGGCACAGACCTCCAGAACATAAGAGAACTCAGAAAAATTAAACAATGAACAAAAAAGCAAATAATCCAATCAACAAATGTGTAGTTTAACTGTACAGACACTTTATAAATTAAGAAGTATAATTAATTAATGGTCAATAAAAAACATGCAAAGGTATTCAAGATCCTGTGCCCACAGGGAACTGCAAATTACCCTGGGATTCTTTCTCACAGTTCGGAATGCAGAGTGTGCTGTGGGATGTCATTCTGTATGCTGTGAATACGTGTTGCTCTGGTTGGTTGATAAATAAAACACTGATTGACCAGTAGCCAGGCAAGAAGTATAGGCAGGGTAAGTGGACGAGGAGAATTCTGGGAAGAGGAAGGGCTGAGTCAGGAGTTGCCAGCCAGACACAGATGAAGCAAGATGACAAGACAAAACTGAGAAAAGGTACCAAGCCATGTGGCTAAACATAAATAAGAATTATGGGTTAATTTAAGTGTAAGAGCTAGTCAGTAATAAGCCTGAGCTAATGGCCAATCATTTATAATTAATATAAGCTTCTGAGTGATTATTTTATAAGTGGGCTGAGGGACCGCATGGCCTGGTGGGACTGGAGAAACCTTTCAACTACAAGAGTGGCTATCATCAAGAAAATAAAAACAATAAATGTTGTTGGCTATTTGGCAGGAGTGGGAGCTTACAGGGATGTAAATGATTCTAACCACAATGAAAACCAGTATGGAAATTATTCAAAAAATTCAAAATAGAATTTCTATAGGATCCAGCCATATGGCTTCTAGAGATATTCCCAAAAGAATGGGATGTCTGTGTACCCATGATTTTTGCAGTACAATTTCACAAACAGTTGAGTTATGGAATCAGCTTAGGTGTCCAATCTATGAATGTATGGATAAGAAAAATGTAGTACTTACATACATACAAAGGAAATTTATACAGCAAAAAAGAATGAAACCATGTTGTTTTCTGGAAAATGGATTGAAGTGAAAGAAGCCAGTACCACAAAGAAAACATCATGTGTTTTCTCTCTCTAATGTGGAATCTAGAGATGGAGAAAGATATGAGTATGGAGGATGGCTGTGGTGGTTTGAAAGAAAATAGTCCCCAAAGGGAGTGGCAATATTAAGAGGTGTGGCCTTGTTGGAGTAGGTACGTTCTTATTGGAGGAAGTGTATCAATGCGGAGGCAGGCTTTGAGGTCTCATATATGCTCAAGATATCACCCAGTGTCTCAGACCACTCCCTGTTGCCTGCAAGATATAGGACTCTCAGTTACTTCTCCAGTACCATGTCTGTCTGCACACCACCATGTCCCACTATGATAATAATGTACTGAACTTCTGAACACTAAGCAAACCACCCCAATTAAATGTTTTCTTTTGTAAGAGTTGTTGTGGTTAGTGTGTCTCTTCATAGCGATAGAAACCTCAACAAAGTACTGCTACTAGGATGTGGTGGATAAAGGAAGAAAAGATATCGAGGGAAGAGAAAGAATAATGGAGAGGATGAATAAGATCGAAGTATATTATATGCATGCATTGAAATTTCCTAATAAGCCCCTGCTTTGTACAATTAATGCTACTACTGCTAAGTAATGATAAAGAAAGAATTCAAGCAGGACAATCCATTAGGAGAATTCAGAACAGAGCCCTGGGGACATGTCATAATTATCGACTTGACCTGGTGAGGCCATTAGAAGGAGAGTAATCTGTGAGACAGGAAGGAGTAAACAAAGAAGCTTATTGGATCCCAAATGTTCCCAAAGGCCCAAATGCTAAAAGCTTATCCTCTGGCTTGTGATGCTACTTAGAGGCAGTAGAACCTTCAGGAAATGGGTTTAAGTGGCAGTGGAGTGGGAGATTGGTCATTTGCAAAGAGCTTTCGAGGGAAATATCAGATTGCTGACTCCTTGCAGGGACCTCTGCTTTTTTCTCTCATGTTTGCCGTGTGCCATTTGCCCCAACATAAGCATCTTTGCTCCCTGCCTCACCACCCCCCAAAATATGGACCAAAAGCCTATGAGACTATAAGCCCTCAAATAGGTTTTTCCTCCTTGCATGTTGATTTTCTCGAGTATTTGGTCACAGTCACAGAAATCTGATGACTGCATGAAGTTTATTAGCATCATTCAATCAAGCAAAAAGAGTATTTCAGAGAAGCGTTTTGAAGGAGTATCCAAGAGTTAATTGGACACAACAAAATGACCTTTCTGGGTCATAGGTGATTATAGCGAAAGAAGCGTCTGTGATAGGAAAGAAGACACGTGGGCGTGGGTTGAAAAGGGTGGATGACAGGAAAGCAGCAAAGGCTAAGGTAGGAAACGTTTTTGTATGTGAAATGTGGCAGAGGAATGGGAAGCGAGTCGAGGAGTCAGAGCAGTGCTGCACATCGCGGCCACTGAGTAAAATACAACACCCTCCTCAGACCTTTACCAGCGTAGGAGGCAAATGAGAAGAAAGCAAAGAGCATCCTCACATCCGACCAATCATAGCTGAGATAAACGCTTCAACAGAGGACCAGTTAGAGGCCGTCTCCCCGGTAGCAAAGGTGCTGTGGTGGAAACAGCAATCAAAAGGAAAACTAAAGGCATGCTTATGTAATTAAAATAAAGCAGCCACCGTGCGGCGTGAGTACAACTGAGATACAAAGTGCCTGGAGATCAGAGAGAAGACAGGGATTGATCTATTGTCTGAACTATCTTTAATCTAAAAACAAACAAAAAAACAAAACAGCAGAAGCCTGGGACTTTTAAATTCAGGAATAGAGAAAAATGATGTGTTACTACAGAAAGATTATCCAGTACAGACTAAGAAAATATGGGAGGTCAGTGACACGGAACAGTGTAAATGTAATAATTAGCTTCAGTAATGTTCCAGAGGCTAGTGGTTAGCATTATGTCAATTTTTAAAATAACCTTATTCTTCACACTTATGGAAATGGGAGAGAGTTCATTTATAGAGAAAGAGAAACAGAGGCACAGAGGAAAGGTTGAGTAAATGGAAATTTCCAAGGAAGGGTCTTTTGTTTTTGTTTATTTTATTTACCTAATGTGGAGAAGTATTTTAAATAAAAGCTCTCCATCCATAAGATTCTTATAAATAATAGCTACTTCATACATTGGACTTGAAGGGATCTATGTGGAGGACATGAGTTTGGAGGGGTAGGGAAGTGGGGTGGATCTGGGAGAGTGGGAGGTGCATAGGATCAAAATACTTTGAATAAAGTTCTCCAAGATTTAATAAAATAGTATATTTAAAAAACAACGGATACCCAATTAAATAACATGGTGGGAGGAACATAGTCCTTATTGTTCATTTATTTGTAAAGCAATCCTTAGGCAAAACTGCTTTAGAAAAATTTGCATGTAATTTTCTGTATGATAAGCATGCAATGTGTTTTCCAACTAGCAGGAAAATGAACATGGCCAACCGTGTTGGCTGGGAATCTGATGAGATAATAATGTAAAAGTATTATTCCAGGGCTGGAAAGATGACTCAGTAGTTAAAAGCCATTTGTTCCTCTTACAGAGGACATGGGTTGGGTTTCCAGGACACAACCACCTGTAACTCCTGTTCCAGGGCCTCTGACACCTCTCCACAGTAACCACATGCACATGGCACACACATAGACAAGCAGCTATATACACGTATATCTGAATCTTGAGGGAAGCTTCCTGAAAAATGTGGCTTCCCAGACCCAATCCCAGACATTCTGAGCATCTTAATGCATAGGTAAGAAGCCATGACACCTAACAGGTGCCCCAGGTAATTCTGATGTGCAGACAGTTGTGGATAACAGCTTGAAAAAAAGACAGTTCTCTCACAATTCATGTGTCTGTCACATCACTGTCAGGAGACTGAAAACTTAGTGAATACAATAAACATTATGAGGATGAGGACTGGTTAGAAAAGATAACCAGGAACCAGTGATAGGAGCAGAGAAGGGGAAAACCCTTATCCACATAATGTAAAATAAATTCATTTGTTGACCTACTGCGGCTACTTTGTCTGAGGAGATCTCAGCTTGGGTTTACAGGAACAGTGATTACAAATCATTTAGAAAGAACAAAAAGGATGCTCCACTAATGAGATTGCTGGGGATTAAGGGAAAAACAGAAGCATTTCCCTTGAGAGAATGAAGTCCTGGGTCTGCTCAGTGGTGTTTGGAGACTGTAAGCACATGCTTTGCCTATAGAAATGCCCTTATTATTGAAAACTTCCAGGAAAAATAATGAAGTCAGTTGATAGCACTTAATACCATTTCATACTCGTACTTTAGTAATCCTTTCCAAAAGAAAATAACACTTTCCTTAAGGAATACAACAGATATTAAAGGACAGACTAGACTACACTCTCTGCCCATGAATAAGTGTCACAGTCAACAAGTAAATATGCAAGAGACACAGGAAATAAGCCTAAGGAGCCACTGTTTTTGTCCAGGGGCTTTTACAAGAAGGTTAAGTATTACATTGGAAAGGAGGTGTGTTTTTTTTAAAATACTATTTATTACATTTGTTTCTCTTTTGGGTGATAGGGAGGTGTTTCCACTGTGTCTGTTTGCTCCATGATCTCACCCTCTAGTAACTATGAAGTTCTTCTTGAACACATGAAGCCCTTTTCTATGCAAATCCAGTTCATTTCCAAGAGGATGTTTCACAGTGCAGAACACCCCTCCCCCTTCCCCACCATCTACTAGTGTATCACTTGAATGATTGATTGCTCCTTGGAGACAGGTATTGACCTCTGCAGACAACTCTAGGCTCCTTCCTTCTCTCTCCTCCTTCAATCCCTCCCAAGGATGAGTCAGGGTTAAGAAGAAGCCACTTCAATCTTCCAGGGACAGCAATGTTGTTCTGGATAACATACTAAGAATACAAATTGCTTGTAAGGTCAGAAGTCTTACAACATGTTAAAATACAATAGTCCTCCTCTTCCTGGGGGACCCTTAGACAGCAGAGGGCATAGCCAGGTCTACTTCCAAATGGGAAGAGGCTCTGTCTTGTCTGATGCCCCTTGTCTACAGCTGGCCAGGGCAAAGGCAAGTCACAGACAACTTTTCATGGGCCAGAGGCTTTTAGACATTATTCCTTGGCGTAGCTTTTCCTCTCAACAAGAAGAGAAGTTCTAAAATTGGAAGTGGACTTAAAAGGAAAAAATAATAATAATTTGGCCATTCTCTAGTTTGAGTTCTTTACTGAAATGAAAAGAGACCTTCTATAGATCAACTTTCTCTCTAGGTATATTTATGTTTGATAACAAACTCTGCTTAAAGATAAACAAGCATAGCAGGGCAGTGGTGGTGCATGCCTTTAATCCCAGCACTCGGGAGGCAGAGGCAGGCAGATCTCTTAGTTTGAGGCCAGTCTGTTCTACAGAGCTAATTCCAGGACAGCCAAGGCTACACAGAGAAATCCTATCTCAAAAAGCCAAATAATAATTGATAAATGATTTCTTTACCATTTATTATCAAACAAAATCCATGCACAAATATTAAAGAACACACGGGGAACCTGAACAGAGTTACAAACCACCGTTTACACCCGCCATTGCTCACTCCTTGCTGGAAAAGAACTGCCTCTTCCTAGGTCATGTCCATCCCCAAATGAAAACCCTGCCTCTTGAACAAAACCAAACAAAAAACAAACAAACAAACAAAAAAAAAAACCAAAATGCTCTTCTCAATTGGCTAGCTGACCAATGACAGAATTCCCATAAAATTTCCCCCTTTTGTCTAATTAAGAAGGAAAGGTTCTCAACAATTCTCACTCATATAGACCCTCCTCTCTCTCGTCAATTGGACTCCTGGAGTTCCTCCCGGGGCCTAGCCGTGGATCTCTGCTTCCATATCCCTCAGTCATTGGATGGGGTTTCTAGCATGACAATTAGGGTGTTTGGCCATCCCCTCACCAGAGTGGATCAATTCGGGCTGTCTCTCGACCATTGCCAGCAGTCCACTGTGGGGGTATCCTTGTGGATTTCTGTGGGCCTCTGTAGCATAAAGCACAGGGACAAATAGCCAAATGAATGGAAACATATGAACTATCAACCAATGGCTGAGGGGCCCCCAACTGGATCAGGCCCTCTGAATGGGTGAGACAGTTGATTGCCTTGAACTGTTTGGGAGGCATCCAGGCAGTGTTGCATGAGTTGGCTGTTTGAAACCTGGGGCTTATGCAGGGTCGCTTGCCTCGGCCAGGGAGGAAGGGACTGGCCCTGCCTGGACTGAGTCTACCAGATTGATCTCAGTCCTCGGGGGGGGG
>CABHPR010150515.1:0-33875 GCA_902168415.1 Peromyscus melanophrys | reverse complement strand
AAAAAAAAAGAAAAGGTTCTAACTCTAACATAGTAAAACTATATACAATAAGAGCTATCAAGTATTATCCAAATAGGAAGGAAAGGTAATAACCTTAACAAAAATTAAATTGCATACAAGAACAATTATCAAGTAAGAAATACATTCTCAGTTTCCAGTCCATAAGTAATTGGCAAATTTATAGAGATTACTTCATTAGCTATTCTCTCCTGAAGAGTCCAAAGTTTTGAACCTAAGATGCCTTTTGGCCATATTCAAGAGAACTGTAATTGTAACTGTCTAGTCTTCACTCCATCAAAGGCCAAAGAAGGAAATAATATTACCTGAGTAAGCAGGAAGTACAAGCAAGCAACTGCCAAAAAAATGTGAGAAATTATGGAAACAACTGGCTACCTGGACAGTCACCCAAGTTCTTCTGTAATGTTGGGCCATCCATCATTGGCTTACAGGCCTGCAATATCTGACAGACTTTTTTCAGAAGCAGAAAATTTTGAAGGGCTGTCTTACCCTGTCTTGGAAAGTTCAGCAGTCTCCGTTCTTTGTGTACTGCTTGTCCAATTTGGACAGCATACTGTCAGCAATAGAGGCAAGGGCAGATTCTTGCCCTAATGGCACAAAGAAAGCAAACCCCATATGGAGTTTCTTCAATGCCCATCATTCTCTTTAGAAGTAGGTTGGTGCTACCAGGAGCAGATGCATCTCATGTTGAGAAAAGTCTAAGTTATTAAAACATTTTAAATACCATATTCTGTAGGTCTTTGAAGTGTTTGAAGATTACCCATCTATCTGAAGTGTATCTCTGTATACCTAGAAAACCTAACTAATGCGACTAAATGATGGTTATGGGTGACTATTAGTCTGTGTTTCTTTATTATCCTAAATAGCTTTTAAGGACTAACACTTCACATTGCATAATTAAACAAGTTGTATAGGTACAAGCTGCATAGGTAATACCTTAAACAAAAATAGAAACAAATATGTAGTATAAGGACAATAACCTCAAAATTTTAACAATATACAAAAATATCTTTACCAGAAGTAGAAATATAAATACAGCATAACAAAACCAACTTTAAATTTGTATCAATATACAGAAATCCACACCAATGTAAGTTATTTAAGACTAGTAGTTGCTTTTTAATTTGAAAGATTCAGTAACCTACCTTTTTATTCTATCATATCTATCCCACGTTTTTTTTTTTGACCACTAACAACTTGTAACCAAACCCCCAAACACAATGACAAATATCCATAACTCAATGAAAGACCACAACCACCCACCCCACCTCTTGGGAATGTGGACATTATTTTCTTAAAAATTAGTTCCTGCTGTCTGGGGGGGTGGTGATGCCAACAGCATCTCTAGGGGATCCTGAAAAAACCAAAACAATCGTCAAGTCCTGGGAAAGCTAGCTGTATCATTTGTTGCCTGTCTCGGAGTAATGGGAACGTGTAGGGCTTATCTGAAGTCCTGATTAGAGTAGTGCATGAGGGCGGACCGTCTGAGAATTATCCCGAGCAGTTTGTAGTCCAAAGCCAATCTTTGGGTGGTGTTTTTGGTTTAGTGGCATTATCACAATTCAGGCAGAATTGTCACTGTGGGGCCCCATCATCTTTTTAGAGACTAATGAGATCTCTGTTAGCAATTTTTATCATCCACTGTAAAAAAGTTAAACATATTAAATGTCATATGTTGTCAATCTTAGGGAGGTTAAAGGACCATGATCAATTAAATACATCCAGGATATCCAAGCTTAATTCCTAAATATCTGTTTAAACTCAAGCCTGAAATCACATACAGGAAGCTACATGAATCCTAAGGTTAGAATTAGTTAGTACTTTATAATATTATTAATATCAAAACAGAAAGATTAAATTTTCAGATAGTATTTATACCTTAAGAAAAGTTTTAATGAATCAAAATAAATTTGAGGTATATGAGATTAGTGACAATATAATAGTCTCTAGATTTTGGTTTTCTCCTGTCCCATACTGAGTGGCTCTTCTGATATGAGACAGAGATTTTGAATTTTCTTTTAACAAATATGCTTGGATTTATAGAAAGAGAGAGCCACACTCCAAATCCAAAGCCAGTTTTAGAATCAAGTCAGGACTATATAAAGACTACCTGTTTAACATGTCTGTAGAGACCAACAAAAACAGACATGTTGAACGGTTTATGAAATTTTACCCTGTGGGAAGTATTTTATACCATTAGGTCAGATTACTCCTTTTCTTGGTAATTTTTTTTCAGATGGTTCTCTCTTCTTTTGTTTGATGCTTCATTTGTTTACAGGTCTTTAGATTCCTCAGTTGTATGTTTTTATTTTCCTGGAAAGACAAAAACAGAACCCTCTCCCGACCCTAATTTGGTGATTTTTTTCCCTTTCATCAGGTTGAATTGCCACATCAATTGGTGAACTATCATCTTTCCTTATCAAGAGGTCTCTCCTGTTCGAATTGAATCTTTATCAATTTTAATGGTATCCATAGCTTTTCTTCTCCTGTGGAAACAAAAGCAAAACCTCTTCCCCAATGTAACACATATCCTGGTTTCCATTCTGAGGTCAACACATCTAAAGGCTGATTTAGTTCAGTGGTTTTTTTCTATTATCCAATGACTCTCTGCAGCTGTCATTCCTTTCTCACTAGCATTTAAAAAATTTAAAGTCAATAAAGCACTGCACAATCTGTCTTTAGGGGTCATTAACACCCTTTTTTGTTTATTAAACATTTGTTTTAAAGTGTGATTAGATCTTTCTAAAACTGCTTGCTCTGTAGGATTGTGTGTTATACCTGTAATAAGTCTTATGTTGTAATATGCAAAAAACTGTTTCATTTTACTAGAGGCATATGCTGGAGCATTATCAGTCTTAATTTGTACAGGTATACCCATAACTTTTAATAAGTGTGTAATTACGGGATTAGCCTTTTCAGAACTTAAAGCAGTTGCCCGTGGAAATCCTGAATATGTAACTATGGTATGGCGCACATATTTGAATTTTCCAAACTCTGAAAAGTGAAACACATCCATTTGCCAAATTTCATTTCTTTGAGTACCCTTTGGGTTAATCCCTGCGTGTAATAGAGTTTAATTATACAAAGAACAAGTAGGACATTTCCTTATAATTTCCTTGGCTTGTGGCCAAGTGATAGAAAATCCCTTTTCAAATCCTTGCTATTAACATGTTTCTTACGAAATTCTGAGGCTTCTGACACATTTCCTACTGTGTACAAGATGATAAATGATTTCTTTATCATTTATTATCAAACAAAATCTGTGCACAAATATTAAAGAACAAATGGGGAACCTGAACCGAGTCACAAACCACCGTTTACACCTGCCGTGTTGCTTGCTCCTTGCTCAAAAAGGACTGCCTCTTTCTTGATCACATCCATCCCCAATGAAAACTCTACCTCTTGAACCAAAATGCTCCTCTCAATTGGCTAGCAAACTGCTGACAGAGTCTCCATAACAAATAATAATAATTAAACATTAAATAAAAGACCAAAAACCTTTCCTTCTGTCCCTCTCCCTCTCTTTCTCCCTCTCCCTGTATCTGGCTTCTATTGTGTTTATTTTATTCCAAGGGAATTTGTTCAAGTCTTTTCAAGTGGCCCATCTCAATCCCAGTGCCACTCCTTATATTAATGGTATCCATAACTCAACGTTCTCACCTCAGTAGAAAGTATGTGGAGGTGTTTGTTTTGTTTTGTTTTGCTTTAACAGCTCCTTTCCTTCAAAACTGCTACTCCAATTAACTAAAGATATTCCCATGTGACCTGCCCACTTCCGGGTAGCAACATGGCCAGTGAATGAATTTCTGGTGAGTCTTTGGGATATTCTACCCAACACTTGCCTACCAATTTGTTAAGAAAAACCTACATATGTCAGCTTTTCTCATGAATTAATAAGTCTGTAATTAAAACCCAACAGAGAGCCCCCAAATTAATTAGGACAGGAGACAGCCATGTAAGCAGCATGGAGCACAGCTTTCCATAAAGAAAAGACAAGATTCATGTCAAACAAAGCCAGACCCTAGGTCTCTGACTGTGTCCGCATCAGTCAGTCCCTGGATCATCTTTTCTGGCTAGGAGCATGATTTTGAGGTGCCTAATAGTCACCATACAGTAGGCATCAATATGACACCCTGACTATTTGAATTGCTATTTAAAATATAACCCTCAGGTAGGGCACTTTTCCTGTTAACAGGACACATACACACACACACACACACACACACACACCAAAAGATGGGAAATCAAATATCTTTTTGTTCTTGTTTTTGTGTTTTCTTCTTTAGATTTACTGTTCTGTGCATAGAAAATACTTTTAAGTTTTCTGGAGCCTCCTGGGCATATGGCATTGAAGCAGGAAGGTTGAATGGTTCCACACACTGAGTCCAAATTAGACTCAAACGTTTCTGTAACTCACTGTGAGATCTTGGGTCAATCAGGCACACTCTGAGTTTACAAATGTTAACAATGTGATTAAAGAAGTCTGGTCAGTGACAGAATGATAATAGTAGCGATGTCTACCTTTGTCCCCTCTCAAAATGTAATGCTTAAGAAATCTATATTAACAGCTTCAACATATTCTTAAATCCAAAGCAAGGTACCATGCTTTATGCAATGTTTGGCAGCTAGTAAAATAGTTTTTTATTTTATTTTATTTTTGAAATTATAATTACAACATTTCCTGCATCTCATTCTAGTCTCCTCACATACCTAGCCTCTCTATTTCAAAGTCATGGCCTCTTTTTTCATTAATTATTATCACGTGCATATGTATATATATATATATATATACACATATATACATATTCCTAACTATAACATGCTCAGTATGTATAGGGTACTTGCATGTATGTTCTCAAGGCTGAGCATTTGGTATTACATAGCCAATTGATATGCTTTTTCCTGAGGATGACTATTTTTTTTAATAAGAATGAATCAGAGAAATAAAATATCCATCAGCATGGCTGTGCAAGGAGATATGTTAACAAATCTAAGAATTCATTCCTTCTGAGACAAAAATGTGTTCTCACCTTGAATGGCATAAAATTGCACTTTCTTCTCTACCCATATTGTAGAAGAAAAGGACAAAAAATTTCCTCTAAAATCTGTTATTTTAAGATTGGCAGTCAGAAAAGAGGACCATTAAACCTTGTCAGTGATGACAAGGACTGAATTAAGCTCTGGGGACCATTAAGCACAACTTGAAGGATGTGTCTCAGGCTGGGGATAACTGGACATAAAGGCATATTGATGAATCATGTAACCTTTGAAACTTGTTCTCAGGCAGCCCCAAGTCTTTCACTGCACTCAGGTAAGAAATCTGAAAAGATTTTCACCAAGGTCCTCCACAGAAGCAACAACTGGAAGAAACTAGACTTGTCATGAAACAATTTTAACCATACGGAGTCCTCACACCTCACAGAGCTGCTCTGAGGGGCCTTAGAGGGTACACATCCATTCTTATTCTTGCCAAATGCCTCACGGAAAATGCCTGTGCATTTTCAAGGAAAAAACTACTGTGGTTATTCAGCCCACTGAAAGATTACACAAACATAAAAAGGAACGATCAACAGAGAAATCTCCTAGAATAGCCAATACTGAGTAATGAATATTTGATAAACAATTCTGGTTCCCAACCTACAGGCAGGGGAGAGTGTTCCCTTGGTGCTTAGAAATAGATATCCATTGATGTTCGCTGTAGCAATAAGAAATAAGCTGTGAGGCTACCCATGGCAATAGAAACAATAGAAACTCCAAAGGACTAAGGAACCAAAGCTGGAATGTAGTTTCAAAACAATAGGATCCTTTTAAAGATACATAAACATTCCCAAGGTCTTTTGTGGTATCAGAACTTCAGTCTCTTGAACTGGACAACTCCCATCACTATTGAGCCCATAGTCTCCACTCCTGATACTATTTATCAGCTTCTTAGTGGATGCAATTTTTCTAACTCTGGGTTTTCCCTCTACTTAGAGCTTCAGCTTACTCACAACTCTGGAACCAGCTGACCCTAGCAACAATTTCTGTCTGTCTGTCAAGAAAAGTGACTTGGTACAAAGATCTATTAGGTTTCTTCCATGGCTGTTATAGATCACCTTGAGAGTGGCTGACACATTTGGTACCCTTATTTAGTGTGTCTTCTTCTAGTCCAATCAACTTAAAAAGGAGGGTTAAATGATTTAGAACAAGCATGCAGGAAGTCAGTCTGTAGGACAAATCTGGCCTGACACCTATTTTTTCTTATTCTTTCATTTTATTTATATTATCTATGGACAGACTGCTTTTATCCTCCAATGGGTATATGTGCAACACAAGTGAGTAGTTAATTGCCAGCAAAGCCTTACAAATTTATTATCTGGCCTTTTATAGGATACCTTTGTTTCAAAGAAAGGACCTTCGCTGAGAAGAGACTGTGAAGGGTTTTTCTTGGGTGAAGCTCAGGAGTATTGTGGGTCTTCAAAGACCAAAGGCTTCAGGAAACAGCAGGGCTATCTTAAGCCCTTGGGTCCACAAGTACACTAAACCTAAAGAAGCTTATAAACATTCAATTATAGACAGATTATTTTGTTGTGAACAAAATAAAAATTAATCATTTTGAAGTGATATTGATCCCATGATATCTCTTTAGTATCTTTCATCTACATGAATGAATATATCTCTAGGCACACTGGGAAACTCCATGGAGAAATATCAAAGCAGTACTTAATATGAACAGTGTTCCTGCTTACCTCTAGAATGCAACTGATACTACTGTGTCTGTAAAGGGAATTCACCTTATGTATTAAGGCTAAGACAGATATGAAATACTGTGATTTCCGTAACTCCATTTTGGTTATTTTGAAGCTCACCCTGACCTTTTTATGTTTCAAATGGCTTCATGATAACTAAGACTTGATAGAAATTGTATTTTCCACACATCTGCACAAAACAACTTTGCCATCATGATTGAGAGTTCCTCCTTACTTGACTGTCAATGTTTGTAAGCAAAAATTGTATTCTATCTTATTCATGTATATCACTAATTCATAACATAGTAGCAGCCACATCTGGCAGCATCTGTATGTACTTGTAGAATGAATGCATCAAAGTTGCCATGTGTTCTTATTTTGTAGAAAGACGGCTAACTATAAAGGAAATTAAGCTTTAGAACCTACTACCATTTCTGTACTTCTACAGAGATGGAAAGTATTTAAATCATGCCTATGAAAGACTGACAGTTTGTGGGGTGTGGACTTACTAGATAGAACGTTATTCCCCTTTTTGTCACTGCAGAGCACACGCATGCATGCGTGCGTGCGTGCATGTGCTTGGACCTACACTAAGAGACCTGGCCGGCTGTACCTTACAAGACCGGGCTCCCAGATTTCATTCTCCTTGCTAAGTCAGTTTCACCTTGTGATCTCATGATACTGCTTCTAAATATTTATCACTCAGACTGAATTGCAATTATCTGTCTGCTAGACAGTTTTTCCTGCTGGCTTAGAAGTTCACATCATGATCAAATTCACTGAGATGGAGTAAACGAAGACAGGTTCTAATGAGGATATAAAATATAAGGTGCTGTCTCCTGCCATTTACGCTGACCAGTCAGAACACCTTTCTATGCAGACTCCCCTCAACTTCACATCTTTCTCACTCATTTGGCCACTCCACGTAGTCTGCTTCTGTATTTTAACATTTGCGCAACTCTCGACACGTATTTGTCATCAGGAGGTTCAAATCCCAAATACAACCTTTAAATGTGGTCTATCTCTACCTACCCTGCCAAACAACTAACTCTCTAGGCCTCTTTTTTTGTCTGGCAAGTAAGAAATGGCAGGTTTCATGACAGTGTGAAACCCCTGCATACTACACCTCCCCTGAAGGAAAAGCAACAAACCCCTAGCCTTTAGTGGTGAAACCCTGGAAAATGCAGTTAGCTGGGTTCCTGGAGCCCTCCTCCCCCTCCCGTGATGTCTGTCAAAGAACTGCTTTCCAACCAGGCTGTGGGAGAATGTGAAAAGTTAAACAAGACTGCCCTCTCGTGGCTTAATAAAAAAAAATCATTCCTTAAAATCAAATGCGTTCTAACTGCCATACAAAGAGAAGGCAGAGCAGCCCTATTGAAAAATTTGAGCAGCCCTTTTCGGTGTTGCAAAATGAAGTTCAAGGCTTCTAAAATGTTGCCATGTATTGAAAGGAGCTAATGCCATTATAAATGTTACTAGTTTCACATTTCTTAAGCAGCCTAGAGTACAGGGTGAGCATTTGTAGATCTTCTAATGATGTATTGTGCTGTGGAAGCACTGTGTGTGAATAGCAGTAGTGGGGCAAAAAGCAGTCTTGTCATTTGGAAATGTTGTAAATAATTTTATTATATAGTGTTTTGGATGTATTTGTTGTAGAAACGGACCAGTGAATAAAGAGAATCTAAGGGGTTTGTACAATGTGAAATATTGAACGTGTTAAATAAATGTCTTTGTCATAGGAAAAAAAAAGAAAAACTTGAGCAGCGCTTACATCTTTTCAATAGTAGATATTATAAATCGAACATCTGTGGACTTCGAAGATGGCATGAGTAAGGAATTGTGTAACTGACTGCCACAGCACCTGAGAGACTGCACAGGAAGACTGGGTTAGAGGCCAGCTTGGGCTACACAGAGATACCATCAAGTCTCGGAGGGAAGAAAAGAAAGGGAAAAACGTCAAGTTACAATTTTAAGATTCTCTCTAGATGGACTTAAAAAAACCATTGTCAGTTTATTATCGGTTCCAGAATCTAAAGGCCCATGAGTGATTTCCTAATATCCGTAGGATTGGTCTGATAAGTGATTTATTATAAAGTACCTACAGGAGGAAATAAAAGATCATGAGGCATAGACCCTCCATATCTTTAACATTCAAGTTCATCTCATACCCTATCGTGTATTACAGTCTCTGTTACCTGGGTGACAGCAGAGCTGTTCTCAGAGTTGACAGTGCCTGGGTACATGTGTGTCATATAGTGACTCATGGGATAACTAAATGCCCCCTTGATGTTTCAGTCTGCAATCTATTTAATGATGTGCTTGGGAGTAAAAATGACTCCTGTTTATGGTCCAACACATTTTTCATGAATACTTTCTGGTAAAATGAAGAAAGTACTATCCTCAAAACATGCTGTGAATGTCAACAACTCCATATAAAGAGGATCAGGAGAAGAGGCAGCAGCATGGTTCACTCCAAACTGCTGAATCGCCAGTACTCATGGTGGCTCAAAAGATGAGCTGGCTTGGAAGAGAGAGAGACTCAGTCCATTCCTGACTCTGAGCCGAGGAGTGAATCCAGAGAGTTAGACTCTGCATCAGAGGACACATCTGTTTGAACTTATTTTGTTTATACATCCTTTCTCCTGCATGCACAGGAGTCATCCATGCAAAAGAGAAATATCTCTAATAAATCTAAAGATGTTATTTAAAATAAACATACATTAGAGCCGGAAAGATGGCCCAGCAGTTGAGAGCACTTGCTGCTCATGCAGGGGACTGGTGTTTAGTTAGTACCCATATGGCTCATAACATTCTGTAACTCCCATTCCAGGGGATCTAACGCCCTCTTTTAACCTATATGGGAACCAGGCACAGATGTGGTGCATATGTACATATGCAAGCAAAACATCCATGCACAAAAAATATAAATATAAATAAATCTTTTTAAAAAACAAATGTGGAACAAGAGTTCTACATAATTTAAAGGCAGTCTCCTGTAGCTGCATTGGAAGCTTTTCATTTGTACTAAGACTACTAAGAGTCTCTAAAATGATAGTGTAACTTTACAACAGGAGGGTCATACTCCACAAGCCACAGAGCTGCAGTCATTGAGAACTGCAATGATGACCAAGGAGACTTTGTTTGCCCATAGGGAGCCAGATGATGAGGACGATGGCTACACAAGCAAATCAAATAAGGAAACCATTTCTCATAGCACTAAATGCTACAAAGACAGTAAGACAAAGAGAATAAAGAGAAGATAGGAGGAGTGGAGGCTGTAAATTAGCACTGTGGAGGAAGCTAGAAGTCCAGAACAGTAATTTTATATCTCCAGAGGGAAGAGAAGAAATGCATTCCAGGAGTCTGCAGAGATAGATGATGACAAATGGTAGCAGAAGAGAAGCAGATGATGAGACTGTCCACATTTGTTGACTACATAAAGCCTTAGTCTTTAAGGGCACTGAGCAGCTGCAGAGTGGTAACATCGTAATTCCAATATTCAATCTGTTTCGGCAGGAGCATGGGTGAGCTCTGGACCAGTCTGGGTGGTGTAGAAGAAAGATTGTATTTTGCTTGTTTTTTTTTTTTTTTTAAGTTCAAAAAGGGGGTACATACTATATCACAGCTAAAGAGTTTGTGTAGGATTACTGAGAGTTGGAGGATCCAATCTCTGCCTCATTGGATAGAACTGGCTTGGAGATAAGAAAAAAATAGCCAAGAGGGCTAGACCATAAGCCAATGCATTCTTACCATTGAAGGGGCAGCATTAAATCCTAGAAATCGACAAGAGGTAAACAAAATTTTCAAGACCATTTCAGACCATAACGAATGTCATAAATAGAGCAACCAAGGCGATGGGAAGTAGAACTGGAATAAGGGAGCCTATTTTAGACCTTTAGCTTCAATGATTATTGAGTAACAGTTACATTATTCTATTAAACGTTGTTTAATATATATATACTACCTTGGTTAATGCTGAGTCACATTCTTTTGGGGATGTGTGGGATTAAAAACTCCACCATTAAAGTTCTGAAAGGATGGTATGCCTTGTCAATGATGAGTCAGAAAGTGGTAACACTGGCCTTTGAACTAAGTTTGGCCTTGAAATTAGATCTTTGCTACCCTTCCTATTGGCTGCCTCTTTCAAGACTTTCTTCCTGCAGAACACACTGTCAAACAGCATCCTTCTGAGCCTATCCTAACCCCAGCCCCAAACCTCCAAACAGCATCCCACCGAACCTGTCCAAACTCAAACAGTCCAAGCCTAAAGTCTTTCAGGTTTTGTCAGATATTCCCAGGATCAATACCAGGCCACCTGGTAGCCTAGAAGCAGGAAATGGCAGCAATCACCAACTAATATTTGCTGAGCTTTACTGCATGCCGAGAACCTTCCTAGGTGCTATACTAACATTATCTCAAAGTTTCCAAAAACAGTTGTTGAAGTTGGATTTATTTTTCTCACCTGAGAGCTGAAGTTTCAAATCACTCAATCTATCTTGGAAGCCTGAGCTAGAATTCCAAAGGAACACACACACACACACACACACACACACACACACACACACACACACAAATGAAATGAAATGAAATGACAAATCCCAACTGAGTTAAGTGGAGCCTGGTAATACTGAGAAATCTATAGAAAGTTTTCTAGGTTAGGTTATGAAAATATTGATTCCTTTATTTTCAGATAAAAAAAGTTGGTCTTGAGCTTCATAGGAAGCCATTGGGATGACAAGTTTAACCAAGAAGTACCCTTGAACCCCAGATCTCAGTGGGATTTCTTAATTTTCAGAATGAAGAGAGAAGCCAGTGAATCTTTTTGTGGTTTAAAGTTAAGTGGTTGTGGGAGGGGCAAAGATTTAAAATCAGTCAACACACTTCTTTGCATTTATGAATGAGGACCCCTGGGCCCAATGCTGCAGATGCTTTCCAAGATCAAGGGCAGAATCCTTTGGCAGGAGGAGGTTATGGTGTGATGGAAAATGAGCCAAGCTTCGAAATGAGGACATTTTGAATTCTCCTCCCAATTCTAAGTGACTTTAGGAAAATCAATAAAATAGGAATGATTGTAAGATCATCTGGAGTGCTACTGGAAAAGCCAAAGCCCTCTGGACTGTGTAGGAAGAAATTAAGTACCAGCTGCTTTTCTTGTTCCTGAGACTTTTCCCTTCTCATCCTGGGTCTCTGAGTTCAGCCTAAGTGCCATAGAAATGGAGCAAAAGGGTCCTGAAGGAAGATGTGGAGGGAGAGAGCCTCTTCGTGAACCTGATAGCTATTCCAGAAGATAAAGAGTAGAAAAGCTTTTATTTGAACTTCATTTTACATAATCAGGAATTATAAAATTGTAGCATTGTTAAAAATCACTGGAAACAATATGCATACATACACACATACACACACACACACACACATATGTATATATGTGAGTTTCAAAAATAGTGGGCAAGATTTGTTGTGCAAAAAAAATGTTACCATTAAAAGAAATAATATTCCATTAGATTCACGAGGCTCTGGTTGGGTTCATGAAAACTTAGACTTAATTTTATCCCTGAACAGACTTATGACATCAAAGAACTGCTGGAGTGAAGAGTATGGCCCATGGGAAAAAACAAATAGGCAGAAAATGAGGTAGCTTAAGACACAGAGAAATTCAGAACTGATTAAATGACAGTCAGAGACAGTGCCAAGATCTCTTGTTTGGGAAATTGCAGTGTCAGCTGAGGACACTTAAATGTCTATCCTGACGCCCTTTATACCCAAGACAAGTTAAATGCAAAAGTCTGGGGGTGGACTCATGCATGCATCAACACTCTTTGCCCCCAGATGGTGCATTGAATTTGAGAATAACTGGTACTGTCAAAACAAGACAGTCCGCTATAGATGGTGGAGGGAGGGGTTAAGTATAATTCTAGTCACACTGAGGTCAGTTTCCAAGCCATCCAGGATGTGTGGGATGATGGGGGAGGGGAATAAGAGACTGGATCTAAGGAAGAGCAGAGCTGCTTAAGATTTTAAAGGGGTATTCATACATTCAATATATATATCTCTTCAAGTTTGTTGAGTGACAGGATGCACCACCCAACAAACATGGTCCTATTCCCCAGAGGTAATTATATTTAGAAGGCAGAGAAGACAATTTCTGAACAATCAGCTATCATAAACTGTTGTAGGTTCTAAAGAAGAAACATACTTAGGGTAGGAAAGAAAGGCTCAATTCTCATGGGAGTGGTCAGAAAAGGCTCTGTTAAAGAATGGAAAAGGAGAATATGGTGGAGGGACACGGAGAAAGAGGAAGCCTGGGCTGTGGAAAGAGGTGGAAGCTTAGGTTTAGCACAGCAGAGACGGAAATGGAATCAGGTGAAGGTGGTTGGGAAACAGCAGAGAAGAAAGACAGGGAGGAGCTATACCCTGGGGGAAAGAAGGAAGATCTCTCACAGAGATAAAGATAAAGCCTTATCACACGGCTACAGAAGTCAGCTTCCATGGTAGCATAATTGGGAACGGGTGGGTAATGTTTGGGACTGAACTCATCCAAATGGGAAAGAGTAAAGAGAAAGCTGCAGAAGCTACTAGAGAGACGGGGGTGGGGGGTGGGGGGGTGGAGTTTCACATTTGAATACTAAAACAAAGAGGAAGAATGGACATTTTATCCTTGAACTGTGTTGTGTCATCCTAGTCTGGAGTGGGATAGCCTTGAGCCAGTCATTCATTTTCATTGGATGTCACTCTAAAATGCTGGTAACAGAGACTGTGTGAGTTCCAAAGCCTTATCTAGTTCTGATCATCTAAAATTTTCAGGGGTGAAAAACAGAATCACGGATGGAATTAACTTAGATCCCAACATTCTGCAAGTACCTTCCCCCAGAATCTGCTCTTTACAATGTGTGTGCAATATAAATGCACTACCTACAAGCCAGGACCATGAAAGGGTGGTATAGCACAGTGGTTAAAAATCACAGAATCTGGAGTCTGCTGGTTTTTCACTAGCAGTGTGACTGTGTGAAAAATTGTCTGTAGTAATTATTTTAATCTATAAAATCTGGTTTCATGCTTACTATGGGATTAATCAAGTAATGAATGGAGAACACATCTAATTTATGGTACTAGCAAAAACACACTAGGATTCTTGAGCAAGCACAGAAAAAAAAAACCAAAACAAAAAACAAAAGCAGAACTCTGTGCCAGTAAAGTAGACCTGCCTCATTCGTCAAGGTCTTACTTTGACTCAAACAGAATCCTTTACCGAGTAAAATGTCACACTCAGTCATCAACTTCAAATATTGGCAGTCATATAGGCTCCAGACTCAGACAACCATGGCTCAAAATGTAGCCAAGCCATTTAACAGCTCTATCTTCCTAAATCTCAGCTTATTTATAAAAATGAAATGTATGCTACTATCCTTACCACAATAATGTAAGGTTTTCAGTTGCAGGCATTAAACACATTTTGAAAAGCAATATCTTGCTCACTTTTACCTAGCATCATGACTTATACACACTTAAATGGTTAGCAGGGCTGGAGAGAGGGTTTGCCACTACAAGTATGAGGAATTGAGTTTGAATCTTCAAAAGCCATGTACTGTTGGGTGCAGTAAGTGTGCATTAGTAATCCCCCTCCACACACACCCCCCCCGCCGCCCGGGATCCTACAGTGAGGTGGGAGACAGAGACAAAATTTTCTAGAAGCTCCTGGACCAGTTGGCCTGGCTTATGAGGCTTCAGACAATGCCAACAACAACGAAACTCTGAGGTTGTCCTCTGACCAACACACACATACACACAGTACTTATGTGCCTGCATACCCACACACATACATCATACATACACACATAATTAAAAAATGCTTTGGAAGAGTTCTTAATAAGGTTTGGGCTCCTGGTATTCACTTATCCATTTCCTTAAACTTCATTTTATTTTATGTGCATGAGTATTTTGCCTGCATGTGTGTCTGGGCACCATGTGTGTGCATGGGTGTACCTGGTGCCCATGCAGGCCAGAAGAGAGTGTCAGATCCCCTGGAACTTGAGTTACCTATGGCTGTGAGCACCAGGTGAGGGCTGGGAATCAAACCCTGGTTCTCTAGAAGAGCAACCAGTGCTCTTAACCACTGAGTCACTTCTCCAGCCCAGTGGTATCTAGCTATTTAATCCTATTGTTTGTCTAGAATTATGCTTCTTTTCTGACCTCAACTTGGCTGTGACTTCTAATATCCTTCTCCTAGACCTCAGTAACACTAACTGGGTTGATAATCACTTCTGGGAACGAGTGGGATCGTGAAGAAAGTCACAGAGCACAGAAAGAAATGGTTACAGCCATCACAACATCCTGGGGGTGAGGTGGGGGGCAGTGTCTGTGCAGGCATAGCTGGGAGAGAACACAGGTGGTTATCATCAGCCATCTAGTGTCCAGTGCACACTCCTCGCTACTCTTCTTCGTGTTCTCTCTCAAGTTTGCCATGTAAGGAAATCAGACAGAGGGAAACGAAAGCCTACCCCCCTCTCAGTAGAAGCAGGGGGTAAATGATGTATGGGGATACTCTGTTCCTTCCTACTTCTTGTTCCTTGTAGAGGGTCATCAGCACTTGAGCTAGTGCTGAAGTTGACCTTCTCCCTAACGTTACCTCAGTGCACACAGCAGTGGAGGCAGATGATTTACCAACGACTGTAACATGAAACAGAGATCAGGCTGATATCACCAAAAGAGGTTTTCAACCTCAGTTGTAATGACGACTTGACTACGGGAGTGGATAAATGGCATCACACGAAACAGCTAGTGAGCCTGATAACCACGTCCTATTTCAGTTAAGACCAACCTCATTCTGAGAAACATTATCGCAACAAAAATGCTGTGCTTTAGATTATAAAATATCGGTGTTAACCCACCCAGGAGGAGAATGAGGAGGAGGAGGAAGATTTGAGATCAATGAAAGAGATGTTAGCCACTTAGAGCACAATGTAATCGGTTTTGGCATCTATGCTAAAATATATAAGACCAAAACATGAGTCATGCTAGGTCCTCTTGCTATTCCGAGTCACCATTTTCAGGGGGGGAAATAAACCCACTATATATGTGGAGCTGATTTCCAGTTAGCCACAGGAAGCAAAATTTACCAAGAGCAGAGTAGCCCAGTCTTTCAGAAGGCGTTCTACAGATAGGAGGCTTTGTCTGATGTTAGCGAGCAAAAAGGAAAAAGAAATCTTGGCTCCCATAGAGAAGCTACAAAGGAGTTTGGTTTCTTAATGTGGATTTACATTCCAAACATATTTCCTGCCAGAACCCCAGGAAAGCCCCACTCTCCTTTCACCAGTAGGCTGGAAAGCAGGCCTCCTAGGAGATGGAGTTAGGAGCCAAGAGCTTGTGTGGCGGCGCCCTGTGGTCCCTCTTGGAAACAGGAGAGAAACAAAGAGCCTAGGCTCCAGGGAGGCCGTCGCTCTCCTAGACAGCCCATCCTTCTCCCAGTTTCGTAGATTTAAAGCGCAGGGCGCAAGAATCGGTTCAGGGAATAGGCGAAGTCTCATTGTTCTGGAGGTGTGTGACAGTGACCTGAGAGGTCTATATCTTTCCATTAACCCTAGCAACACTCCTCAGCTGCATTTGCAACCAATCCCACACTGCCTAGTCTCCGAAGCGAGAGGAGCGATCTTCAGCCCTCAAGTGGAGACACTGGAGCTGGGCTCTGAGTTTCCAGGCTTGGGGTACGAAGCCAAACAGCTCCACCCGGGCTCTCAGCCCACCTAGGGTCACGCGGAGCGGCAAGCGCCAGGCGAGCGCGCAGCAGGTGCGCCAAGTCCCCGGGGTCCCCGCCCGCCCGCCTGGCGAGCTGCCTGGCGCCTCGCAGCGGCGGCGAAGCGCTGGAGCGGAGAGGAGGAGCCTCGGGCACCGGGCGGGTGGAGTCGCCAGTCGGAGGGCGGTGGAGGCGGATTTCCTGGGAGGGCTCTCTGGAGCTACCATGGCGTTTGGGAAGAGTCACCGCGATCCCTACGCTACCTCCGTGGGTCACCTCGTAGGTAAGGAGGCGCGGGGAGCAACATCCGGGCTGGCTCTGGGGACCGTGGGAGCTTTGCCCGCTCGACTCCATTCTCGACTGTTGGGGGGCCGAGTTGGACCAAGTTGGAGGAAACGCTACCCTCCCCCGCAGCTTTCCCACGCCACCTGTGTGCCACCTGAGGCAGCTGTCCACCTTTCTTTCTTGGTTCACTTATACCAGGACCTCTCGGGAAAAAAAATGCAAAATCTTCCTCTGGATGTCAGCTGGGCGAGTGGAGCCAAGCAGGTGACCCGCAGCACTGTGTGGAGTGTTGGGGCCGCTGGGAGGAGAAAGTGGAAACTTCTTGACCCGGGGAAGGTTCTTCATAAAGTGCGTCCACTCCCAGCACTTTATTGTTCTGTCCATTTTACAGACCAGGAGGAGAAGGCTCAGAGAAGCAAATTAGCGTGACCTCACCTGGAGAGGCAGGTTTCTCCAAACCAGTTTTCTCCAGCGCACAGCTCAAGTGGTCTGAGTGGTCCTTTGCATAAACACTGAGATTGAAAGTGCATGTTGGTGGTGCTGAGGACGGGGAGAGGGGCCATCTGGAGTCACAGAGGCCCTCAAGCTTCGCCCTCCAACCCAGCACTGCCCTCTGTTCTCCCGTGTGCTTGTGCTCTGAACTAGAGGTGGACGACGCAGAAGCCACTGACAACATTTGGCCTTTTGCCACCTCAGACTCATTCTTTCTTCTGAGGGCAGGGTGTGGCACCAGGACGTATTAATGACAGGCAAACTGTCTGCAACTTAATAGGGTAATGAAATCTTAAGGACCTGGTATTTGTAAGGAGGGCTTAGATTCAGAGAGTTGAGGCTGAGTGAAAGTTAACTACTGTAGGGACAGGGGACATTCTTGAACTTAAACCTGTGTCTCCACATCTTCAAAATACGGGACGAGCGCTGCCCTTGAGGAAAAACCCTTTCTTCATTGTCCATCTCCTTGCTTGATAGTGCGTATTAGAATGAGTCCTGAGAAGAAATAGATCCACACTGAATCTTCACAAACAAAAGAAACTCCAGCAATATGTCAAATTATCCTTTCGTTCTGTAAACATTTAGAACTACCTTCAGGAAGGCATAGTCTCTACCTTCAGGGAACTCACTTGCTTATAAGGAAGATGGACATATTCTGTCGTAACCACCATAAGAACCTTTATAATACTAGAAAACACTTAAGGCATGCAAAACTTATGAAAAGGAAGAAACGAACTCAGCCTTTGAAGAGTGAATAGAAGTTCTCTAGAAATGAGCAGGTTGGGAAGGAGGAGGAGGAGGAGGAAGTTATCTGGCACACGGAAGAGTAATATGTGCCTAACAACACAGGCAAGATTGCTCAGTTTTGTCCATTCAGAGCCAAATTCAAGTATCACACTGTGCTTGGGGAATCTTTGTCATAGAAGCCAGTAAACACACTGACAGTAGAGCAGTGGTTCTCAACGTGTGGGTCACGACCCCTTGGGGAGGCCAACCTCCCTTTCACAGGGGTGGCCAAAGACCATCGGGAAACACAGCTATTTGCATTTCCGTTCATAACAGTAGCAAAATTAGAGTTATGGAGTAGCAACGAAAACAATTTCATGGTTGTGGCTCACACAACATGCAGAAGTGTATTAAAGGGTGGCAGCACTAGGAAGGTTGAGAACCACTGCATTAGAGGTTCTCCAACCCTCGTTCTGTGCTTTTTGTTTGTTTGTTTTTGTTTTTTTGTTTGTTTGTTTGTTTTGGTTTTTCGAGACAGGGTTTCTCTGTGTAGCTTTGCGCCTTTCCTGGGACTCACTTGGTAGCCCAGGTTGGCCTTGAACTCACAGAGATCTGCCTGGCTCTGCCTCCCAAATGCTGGGATTAAAAGGCATGTGCCACCACTGCCCGGCTCGTTCTGTGTTCTTAAAGAGGCTGGCTAGAGAAGGGGATGTCAAGGGTGTGAGTGTGTAAATCTGCCTACCATAACTTGGATGCCAGAAGCCCTCTTGCTTAGTTACTGTGCTGGGTCTTCCTTTTTTTTTTTTTTTTTTTTTTTTTTTTTTTTTTTTTTCCCCCACCAAATACATAATTTAAAAATACAAACAGTGGAATCAAATAACCTTGATTTGAATGCAAGTTCTATTTGATACGTGACCTTGGGTCATTTCTTTACTGTCTTCAAAATTCTTTCATCATCTGTACCTGGGTTAAATGAGAAAAGAGTGAGTGATGTGTGGAAGGAAAAGTATTGGCTCAGGACCCCCAAGACCAAGTTCTCAGCACCAAGGAGATTTATGTGCCCTAGAGGGACAGAGGTCAGGGAATAAGAGACAAACACAGGAGATAGAGGACAAGGGAGAAGGGGAAGGGAACAAGGGAAGGGGGAAAGGGATATTTGTCCCAGAGGGATAAAGGACTGCCTCTGGATAGAGAGGAGACAGACGTAGCACAAAGGAAAATAGCTGTTTATAAAGGTACATTGCTTGTTAGGATGAGGTGTTTGATTTTAATTGGGCATTTAATTAGGTTCTGATTACTGGACTTCAATACTTTGATAACTGGACCTTGGTAGTCAGCCTCAGGAGAAGGAAGTGGCCAAATACGGGAATAGACCTTGGTGGCTAGTTTTAGGAATGTAGTCTAGTGGTTTTTAGCAAGACAGAGGGAATGAGGGAGGAGGGCAAGACTGGCAAGACAGGCCTAGGTTGGATAGAGTCCCTTCAATGTGTAGTCCACCTTGCCCGTGACTACCCAGGATGCCACAGATCTGAAATTCTGTCTTCTGAAAGATCCTGGAGGATAGAGATTTAACTGGTCTATTTTGGCCCTGTGGCCAGCTGTTGCAGGCTTTCTTAATGGCTCGCTTATTACTGTTGCAACTGCAGCCCTCTGAACTTGACCTCTGATTGATTCCTGAGTAACTGGGAATTGTTTAGGAGGGGGAAAAATCACTTTACCCTTTGGTAGCATAGACTTCATGGTACTTGTTAGTGCACCAGGCAGAATATTTCAAGGAGACAAGATATGTTTTATTCTGTGGTGGCTCAGACTTAACACAAGCAGCTTTACCTTTGCAGAAAAGGCTACGTTTGCTGGAGTTCAGACTGAAGACTGGGGCCAGTTCATGCATATCTGTGACATAATTAACACCACACAGGATGGGTAAGTTCACAGTGATGTCTGTGCCTTTGTGCCCTGAGAAGATACATCAGAACTGCCGCGTGTTTTCCCTGGCCACGTTTCGGGTGTTTTGTTGAAAGGACATTTTGCTGTCCTTCAGGCACATCCTACCTCATGAAGATGACAGGCTGACACTGGGGACAGCTCCTTGCTCCAGCATGCGGAGTACTCAAGAGTTCATTAGACCTTGTCCCCTCCTTTGCCTTTTCTTTACTAGTTTACATTTTGTCTTTGTCTTGCTCAAATTCTTTGTTTTAAAAAGATTTAAAAAAAAAGAGAGAGAGAGAGAGAGATAACTTTTTCTTCCTTTAGAGCTTTCTCATGCTCTGACTGCCAGTGTTTTATGTAACAAAAGCATTATCCCAAAGCTGGGAGCTGGGTGGCTTCTGGTGGTGTCCAGGCCGGTGGTGACCAACCCTCTTGATTATTCAGGAAACAAATGAACAGTCTTTTCTTTCCCTGTCAGGGGACAGCGCTTATCCTTCATCAGGCCAGCTCACCCTTGTTCATACTGTACTCGTACAAGATGTGCTGTGTGTTGATACACTATCTAAGCTGGAAGTCATTAAAAAGAAAGAGAAAGAAAGAAAAAGTCTTTAACAAGGACAACTTCTTTGAATGTAATCAACTCTAGGTTATGATCAAAGGCGAAACCTGTTCATTTTTGTTGAAATTTTTAAGGGATAGTTGATAGAAAAAGAGTTAGTCTAGTTTGTGATAATGAAGAAAACATGGCAACATAATTATTGGCTGGCTATATATTAAAGGCAAGTGCCTATGGTTGACATGTCTAAGAGTTTACAGATTTTTTTCTTAAATATGTCTCTGCGTGTGGTTTGCATGAATGCATGTGTATTCACATGTGGGTGAGCACACTGTAGTGTGAAGACCTGAGGCTGACCTCAGGGATCTTCCTCAACTGCTCTCCTTCTCATCGGTTGAGTCAAGGTTTCTCGGCTGAACCCAGAGCTCTGCAGTAAGGCCAGTCGACTAGCCAGCTTCTCCCAGGCATCCCTCTCTACCTTCTAAGCAAGCACGAGAATGGCAGGAAGACTGTAATCCATCCACCATAGATTTACCTGGGCCTGGAGATCCGGACTCAGGTCCTCAAGCTTTACACAGCAAATGCTTTACCCACTGAGCATCTCCCCTGATCCACAGTTATAGTATTATATGCCCTGTGTTGTGTTTAGATCCTCTGTGAACTTTTTTCATTACTGTTATCAATTTCTTCACTGATCATGCAAAAGGGAAATCTAACAATGTGAATTTTGACTCTCTGCTTGCAGATCTTCCTAGCATAAAGTTATAGTATATCAGAATTAGTAAACTGCTGTAATTCCTATATCCCCTTACCAATAGGATAAGTCAGGAAATGCTAATAATCTTAAAGGGAACACTTTTCTTTTGTTGATTTAGGGTTACATTTCTTGTAGCCTGATTTTGAGCCTTGATAGAAGCTGGTGTGCACACATTCCATGACCAGTGTTTTCTATGTAATATACTTACGTAAATATCTTAGTTGCATCTCACGGTGGGGGGGTTGGGGACAGGTGGTGTGATCTATCTATTTCACAAGGACACTTAGATGTGGTAAGTTAAGTGGCCCACCTAAGGTGGCAGCAGAATCAAGCATCAGTCTTTATTCTTATGCCATTTCCCATTTCCATATTGCATATTGCTTTCTTGGAAACTGCTTCTACATCCAAATTGATGATTTCAGTGTATTTATTACCATAGGCCAAAAGATGCAGTAAAAGCTTTGAAGAAAAGGATTTCCAAAAACTACAACCACAAAGAAATACAACTTTCCTTGTCAGTAAGTACTTCTAATGCTATAGTTGAGATTGTGGGGTTTCCTCGCCTAGAATTAACATTTTTAATGAGTTAAAAAATATAATCATAGTCTGAGAGATGACCACTGGGTAATAATGAGATTTGGACTGTGTGACTTAAGACTCCTCATCTACTTGAGAGCAGCAGAGGGGAGTTCAGTTGACTACAATGCCATCTAATTTTGTAGAAAGAAAACATTCCCACAGAATTAGTTTTTCCCTATCAAGATCTTAGAACTTGTGGTTAAAAACTAGTAGATGATAAATGGATCAATGAGTGTGTGTTTGTATTTGCTGGCCACATTTGAAGAAGAAGAAAATTGAAGTTGTGAAAGATGGCTCCCTGACAGCTTTCTACTTCTCTTCAGCATTGGCAGCCTCTGAAGTTTCAACCAGGTTCTTCTGATGATGTAATTTGTAGATCATTCTCTGTCACTCTATGCAGCTCTCCTGTGCACTGTTTCTTCTGTGATACAGATGTGAGCTCTTATTGAAATATTCCCAATTTCCCCCTAGTTTTGACCATATGCCTCTTTAGTCACATTGGTGAGTTGCCCTTTTTACTTTGGAAATGAGCTGTATGTTGTCTTTATTTCTTCTGGAAGTTAGACCACACCTAAGTATGGCCAACATCACACTGTTTTTAGGAGTAATGGCAGTGTTTACCAGAAGACTATGAGGCAGATGTGGGTATCTTTGTAGGTTCACACGGAATACAAATTATCACATTCTGTGTGCTTGGAGACTGACTGAATGAAAAGAAATTAATAAATGGTATCCATGCTACAAATACAGAACAAACCCTTCAGTTGGGATCTGACTGTAGTTTTAGAGGCACTTTCCTCCTTCCTGTTTTTTGGGCTCTCCTCTGTCTCTAACTCATAGCAGCCAGCTCAGGAAGACCCACAGAATGATGTGAACTATTGAGAAAGGAGTAAAATGCTTTTGTGGAAATGCCAGGGCATCAGGGCTAGTGTGGAAATGCCTGATACATGACTGATGCTCTTACCACCAGTAGAGGTGATCGTCTTATTCCATTGCACAGATAATGAAACAGAAAGGATGTTCAGTGACTATACTAAGATTGACATGCTATTAATAGCATGTGTGGAATTTGAACCCAGTCCTAAGAGTCCAAATCCCATGCCCTTTCCTCATACCACTTTTCTTCTTAGAATGAATCAAAGCTCTCATGTATTTCCTCTGTGTCCTCAGCACCTTCCTACATGCATAGCACAGAGTCAGACACACAACTCTATCCAGCATAGAATGAATTAAGTCCCCTACCTCCCTTCCCCAAAACTTCATCCCATTTCCTCTACTATTCAGGAAGACTTGGGGTCTAATTGAAGGTATTTTTAGACCTTTGTGGAGAGGAGTATAGACAGCACTAAAACGAAATATCTAAACTAGAGCACTAAAATAGAGTGTATCAGGAGTGCAGAAGGTTAAGAGAATTGAGTGAGAAAGATAAAGGCAGGGGAGATGAATGAGTACCACCTTCTGCATTTCCACGTGGGTACCGCTTTGCCGTCTCACAGTTGTTGACCCTCTTTAGTGGTTTGCCTCTGTTAGTGTTGTATGCTGCCTCCTTGATGTTCCAGTGGTTAGACATCTCCACGTCTGTGTTATCCATCTTCACTTGGAATGGACAGGGCCCCTCAGAGGAGGAGGACGGGTTCAGTAGAATGTTGTCCCATGGATCTTCCATTTCTCTTTGAGTTGAAGCTTTACTCCGGCTAACTGCTTCTTTTTTATTACATGCCCGCCTTAACTATAGCTAATCTGCCTTGTGATTCCCCTAACAGCGTATGAAAAGCAGAGAGTCTAAAGCCCATGCTTACGTAAAGAAGAAAGTCAAAGGTTAGGGGTCAGAATTCAACTTCATCGTTAGCATCCAAGTTCATTAAGGTCAAGGAAGATGCCTGCTTTTTCTTGCATTCTCTTTCTTTTACTTAGTTTATTTTAAAAGTTCATTTTTATTTATGTGTCTGTGTCTGTGTGAGTGTATGCCACATGGTTGCAGGTGCACTAAGAAGCTGGAAGCAGGCGTCAGACCCCTGGAGCTAGCCTTACAGGCACTTGTGAGCTGCTTAGTATGAGGACTGGGAACTGAACTTGGGTCCTCTGGAAAAAGCACCAAGTGCTCTTAAGCACTAAGCCATCTCTCCAGACTCCCTTAATTAATTTTTAAATTTGGCATACAAAGCAATGGTTTCCTTATGTCATTTTAATACATATTTGTCACTAAGCATTATTATTCTTCATCTATCTCTCCTTCTGCCCCGTCTTCATCATTACCCTCTTGATAGACTCCTTCTCCACCCAGTAGCCCCTCTTATTTCATGTCACATGAATTCCATTGTGCCCCCTTTTGTCCTTTCTCCATTCCCATAAGCTATATTGGGTTAAACAAAATAAGCCAGATTCTGAAAGCTAAATAACAAGTTTTCTCTTGGATCTAGATTTACGTGTGTGTGTGTGTGTGTGTGTGTGTGTGTGTGTGTGTGTGTGTAGGCTGTGAACATAGAAAAGGGGCCATGAGAGGAGAAGAAATTTTTTTTGAGTTTTCCCCAAATGGGCTTTGATTCTTGGTAGCTGCATGTAGCTTTCCTCTTTTGTACATGCAGTGGCCTATGTGCTTCACCTCAACTTATTTATTGTCTTTTGTAATTATCTCAAGGCCTCCGCACTGGGTTCAGTATTCTCTTAGGCAAAATTGAATTGTGGGAGAAATTAGTCACAGAAGGAATTGCCCAATGTCTGTCAAAGGCGACTGTAAGTTTACCAATAGACTATTTAAAAAGTCATCCCATATGTGAACTTTCTATTTTATTTCTGTGAAGTGATGAGAGCCAATTATTTCAATTATGAATGTTTTGAATATTGTCTGTCATTTTGAGTCCTCCATGGACTTGTTCCCCTTGGTCGGGTCTTTGACACAATCTGACTATACTATGATTTTCTACCAGCACTCAGTGGCATAGTTTTAGCAAGAAGCCAGTACCTTTTGTGCTTTTCTTTTGCAATGCTGTGAATAAAATCCATGCCCTTGTGCATTCGAGACATGAGCCCTACCACTGAGGTACACTCCCAGCCCAAGGAGTCAATAGCTCTGCTTTGTCTTTCATTCAGTGTTGGTTCTAAGCTTGCTTGCCCTAAGCTAGAGAGCCCTTTCTAGAATGAGTCAACTGTGACTAACCTCAGCAAATACTACTGTCATTGTCCAATGCAAGGTGGTTGAACAAGTTCCTGAGAGTCAAGGAATGTAATAATCCTTTACGGAGCACACACTAAGAAAGGGTTAGAGCGATTTCAAGGGATATGTAAAGGTCCATCCAGTGGTTTATCATATGAGAAAAGGGTGAGAAGACAGCTTTCTCCTAGATATAGCTAGTAGGATAGAGTAGCCCTGCCTTGATGTGATCACTGTTGGTGGTCCAGATAGAGCTCTGACGGACCTGAAATCTAGTATCATTGCTGTACCTGGTTTAGATACCTATAGTGAGAAGCAAAACTGCGAAATGGTGCTTTTTCTTCTAGCTGTCTGTGAAGATTTTTTTTTTTAATTTTTGCTGATAAGCACATTCTGTCATGCTAGAACACTCTCCATAGACACAGTGGTCTCAGTGGTTACCGTTTGCTGAGGTCCTGCTATGTGCCTCCCTCTCAGGGTACATGGCATTTCATACAGCAAGCTCCTAGAAAGAGGCACAATGCCCATTATGCACACAGAATTGCCACAAGTTCTCACAAGTGATTTGCTCAACTAAGCACAAAAATAGATGGGTAAAGCGTTGAGTCATTCACTTCTGCTTTTCTTGGTTGCTTGGTTCCTGCAGTTCTCTCTCCCACTTCAGATTATGGATACCTACTTATCCTGCTTCCAAAGATAGGTTATCTGAGGACATTTTCACCAGAACTAGATAGCAAACTATGTTAAGCAACTCATATAAATTTGTTCAGTGTGTTTTAGAATCCAAGTGAGCTTGGGGGGTGAGGACTAGAGACATAATGGAGGAAATGATATAGAAATAATGAGCCCTGACATTCTTGATTCCGGCGGGAAACCACAAAGGGCGTGACTGCCAATCTCTAGATGTTAACACTCTCAGGACTGTGTGTTGACTCTGATTTTTGTGGGTGTACCTTCCAGGAATGTTACCCATTACCATAAAGTATTAATAGGCCAAAGATAAAAATTGGTTTGGGCACTATTGAACAAGAAATTCGTCATTTACTTTACTGTAAGTGAAAGGGAGACACGGAAGCTTGATATCTTATCCAAGTCTGCACAAGCAGTTGGATAAGTATTTCCGTTAACTCAGATGGAATAGAGGCGCTTGTCTTCAGCATCTCACCCATGGCAAGCTCACTTTAAGAGTTGATCAAGCTCGGCATCATTTCCACTTCGCCTTTCCAATTCTGTCTAGCCAGCTTACATCAGGACACAGTCATCTCACTTTGGTGTGGGTTCTGCTTCTCTCTCCCTTTACTTTTGGTGTTGCAGTAGCTTCGCGTACCCAGCTTCAATATTTTCTGATTGCTTCCATGGCCTCGTTGCTTTCAAAGTATAGCTTTTGTACCTGCCGTTACTTTTTGTATTGCATGAGAGTGACACTCAAAATACAGCACCTGTTGGGAAGTCAGGTGCCAGGGCCACTTTTCTGATGACAGTTTCCTGGTCGGGGCATAGTCTCTTTGGTCTCACAAACTAAAAGTGGCATGGAGATTTAGTTTCATCTTTAGATCAGTTTTAGAAATTGGCTTTCTGTGTGCAGTTTTTCCATACCACTCATTCTTTATTAGCCAGATTTGTGCCTGTGTTGTTTTATTCCAAGTGGCAAATGGCCCCACTAATCAGTGAACACATTTCAGTTGTCTATCCATATTAGTAACTGTTAACACCCTTCCTCTGGGAAGGTGTTTTTTTTTTGTTTTGTTTTGTTTTTTACTTTACCAACATTATTGTCCTTCCTTCCTTCCTTTCTTCCTTCCTTCCTTCCTTCTTTCCTTCCTTTTTTCTTTCCTTCCCTTCTTTCTTTTCTTCCTTCCTTCCTTTTTCCCTTCCTTCCTTCCTTCTTTCTTTTCTTCCTTCCTTCTTTCCTTCCGTCCTTTTTCCCTTCCTTCCTTCTTTCTTTTCTTCCTTCCTTCCTTCTTTCCTTCCTTCCTTCCTCCCGCCCCCCATGTTGCTTTTTCGCTGCCTTCCTTGCATTTCTCTGACCCAGTGTCTCATGTATTCCTCCTCTTTGCTCCTCCTTGGTGGCCTTGATGACTCCCTTGTGGCTCCTTCACTCTCCCGACCTGCAGCTGTAGATGTAGAGTTCTCTGCTAAACATATTTGAATGTTTACGTTTCCTTTCAAACCTAAAATAACTAAATTTTGCCCCACCAGTTGTACCCCTAGAGCCCCCAACATATCATCCCATGCATCTTTCCATGGAAGGCACCCACAGCCCCGCGCAGTGTGAAAAGTCTCTTAGCCTTCAGTGTTCTTGCTTCAGTAAATACACATTCCAAATTCTTCCTTCAGAATTCATTCTTTCTGGTGAACTCACACCATCCTAGTTCCATCCTTTTCTGTATTGGGTCTGTACTGGTGAGTGCCTACCAGATCACCCTATCACTCCAGGTTTTTCCACCTTTCAATTTCCCTCTGTAGAGTACTGCTGGTACCTACCCAGAGAGTAACTTTTCATATATGATGTTGACTAACAAATTCCCTTCAGGGACTCCTGGATAATGTCTCGACTCTATCCTGCCAGACCGATATCTGTACAGTCTAGACAATGCCCTCACAGACTTTGTCCACGTACCCTTCCAATGTTCTCAATTTGCCGACATCAAGAAGCCACTATAAGAGACAAAGAAGAGTACAAATCTCCCATGTGACAATTCATACGTTTTGACACCTTTATGTTTTTTCCACATGATTTGCATTAGTTATCTTTCTAGGAATCTCTGGAAATACTATCTACCTAAGGTAGCTTTTAAGGAAGGTTCAGTGTGGCTTGTGGTTTCAGACATTTATGATCGGGTGGCCTATGGCTAGGCAGCATGCCATGGTAGAGATTTGTGGCAGAGCTAAAACACTCATCTTATAGCATGAAGGTTAGAAAGAAAGTCAGAGATCATAGTTCCACAGTCCCCTTTGAGGCTATCCCTGCCACAACCCAGAACATCCCACTAGCACCATTTTTAAAGTTTCTGCTACCTACAAATAGCAGCAAGATTTTAACACAGGGGCCTGTGGAGCATTCCAGATGCAAACCGGAACAGCATTCATCCATCTAGAATACAGCTATATATTCCTTTCTGTTTTCCTTGGTCATTTTTCCACGCCCAGCTCGGCACCAGCCTTATCTAAAACTCACACATTCACCTGACTCTCAATAATCACACTTGCCTATCAAGATCTATTGCTAGACAGGCTGCAATTTATTTTCCAAACCAAAACATTTAAGAGTGAAAGGGTGTGTCGTTGTTAACAGAGCCAGGACACCAAGAGGTACCAGGCTGACCCTAGATAGCCTGCAGCAAATGTTACATCATCTAGCATAGCATGTTTGTTTTGCTTGACGTTGCTTTTAGCATGTGGCATCTGCTACCACATGCTGCTGAGTGCTCTGTTTGCATCCTGACTCCTCATCAGTTCTGGCCTCTGGGTAGTTTCATTCTGCTTCTTCTTCCTCATAATATTTGAACCTAACATTTCACCATATAGTTTAGTATTATAAGAAGCAGACAGTGTTTGTTAATTTGAACGCTAGCAGAAGCCATCCTTTGGTAACATTTGTTTGGTCTTAAATTCAAAAGTGATTCTCCAGAGAGCTGTAACATTGGACTTTGCTCTTTAATTCAGCTGATTGACATGTGCATGCAGAACTGTGGTCCAAGTTTCCAGTCTCTGATTGTGAAGAAGGAGTTCATTAAAGATACTCTAGTTAAGCTACTGAATCCCAGATACACCTTGCCGCTGGACATTCAGAACAGAATCTTGAATTTTATTAAGGTAAGTCTGTTGATTTATATCAAGGAGTGGTAAATTTCTAAGTATAGAGAGATAATGATGCAAATGATCCTTTATTTACCTAGGATTAAAGCATAAAGCACTTTTTCTTTTCTCTCTCTCTCTCTCTCTCTCTCTCTCTCTCTCTCTCTCTCTCTCTCTCTCTCTCTCTTTCTGTGTGACATAGTCTTTCTCTAGCCCAGGCTGGCCTCTAACTCTCTATGTAACCAAGAATGATCTTGAACTTCTGATATTCCTGCCTCCACCTGTAGCTGAAGTTTTCATGTGTCCTGCCTGGTCCGTAGCCACTCAGACCCAAGTAAACACACAGAGGCTTATATTAATTAAAACTGCTCAGCCATTAGCTCAGGCTAACTACTGACTAGCTCTTGCACTTAAACTCAGCCCATTTTTGTTAATCTATATGTCATGTTGTCATGTGTTCCATGGTTTTACCTGCATGCCATTACATGCTGCTCCCTGGATGGCAGGCTGGCATCTCCTGACTCAGCCTTCCTCTTCGGAGAATTCTCCTTGTCTGCTTATCCTGCCTATACTTCCTGCCTGGCTACTGGCCAATTAGCTTTTTATTTATCAACCAATCAGAGCAACACAAAACATCCCATAGCATACAGAACATTCGACAGCATCCACCTACCCAAGTACCCAGTTTATGCAGTAGTAATGAGGATGCACAGTAATTTACGCATGCTAGGGAAGATCTCTACCGAGGGAGCTACATCCCAGCTGCATGTGTTAAGGCTTCTGTGGAGTAAGATTTCCTGACATTGAATAGTGTCCTTCTGCTGAAGAACTGGTGGTCATTTCCCTACTTCTTTTTCAGTTTCTGCTATATCCATGTCACATGGGAAAGGTAACGATGTATATATTCATTCTGCAGATATAGAAATCATGTTCTAGGGTTGTTTGGCAGAAAAGCTACGGATAGGATTTTAGAATGTTTACATTTTAGATTTAGGGCAGCGGTAGATGATTAATAGTATCAGTCCCAATGTTTGTCAAGATAGTGAAGCATGGGAGTCTGATGATTCAAAACACTTTATACTATTATTCTAGCCTGCAAAAATGGCCATTCTATCCTTTGAAAAGGACCATTCTGTCCACAATATTCAAAACTAGCTTTTTCTTTCTGAATAGAGTACATAATTTTCAATTACTCATTTTCCATAGTAAGCTTTAAGAAGTATTGGTTTTTTTGCTTTTTTTTTTCACTCTGGAACTTTCTGTCTCTTGGATTTAGACTTGGTCACAGGGCTTCCCAGGAGGTGTGGATGTAAGTGAAGTGAAAGAAGTATACCTTGACCTGCTGAAGAAAGGAGTTCAATTCCCACCTTCAGCTGCAGAGGCTGAGACAAGGCAGGAGGTAGGAGGCCTTTCTTTGATGCATGTAGAGTAATATATGTTGCTTGGGTGTTTTCATATTGAAAAGGATAACGCCAGTTCAGGCAGCTTAGCAGAAAGATGAATTTATATGAATTTAGGATATGTCTGCATCTCATAAAATAACCTGGGTTTAGGCTTCACTACTCACAGTGTGATTTGAGGCTTAGTTTGTTTACCGTAGTGTGTACACCATGCTGCAATCTTCCTTCTGAGAAGGTTCTCGGTGTTTCTATGCACACTGATATTAAGAAGCACGGACCTAGAACATCATGCTCATGACAGGCCACTGTGGCTGTCCACTCACGGGGACAAATCAGGCCTGAGCCAGGGAGCTATTCCTTGATGGAGAAGAAGCCTTAGCAGCTGTAGAGGTTAAAAAGACTTCCCATGAGTTGGTTTGCCATTTTTAACAACACAGAAAAGGGACAACCATAATTTCTCATGGCAGTTCATCATACGGCGCTTTGGTGAAAACCAAGAGGACTTTATTGACTAGTCATTTCGTTAATTAGCCTAATTTATGAACACCTCCTATGTCACAGCATGCCATTTGTGTAGAGCTCTTCTCCAAATATTGGACGAGTTGTGCCGGATGATGAACTTGGAGCTAACACCAACTACCCAGGACTTTTTATGAGAGTGCCTGAGTCAGCTGACTGGGAGCCAGGCTTGAGGTTGCTTTGTTAATTCATGTCATAATGCTTCCTTATTTTATATCGATAGGCTGCCCAGCTCTCACCAAAACGACCAACGCCTGTCCCTACTGCACCTGCTCTTTCTTCTATAATTGCTCCCAAGAACCCAACTATTTCATTAGTCCCAGAACAGGTAACAACACTGACAACTGGATTTATTCATGTCTTTTTCGAAGCATCGTACTTACAGTTTGAGTTTTCTTAAGAACATCATGAAGCAATGCAATGTAACAAAACCCTCAATTAAGTAACATCTTTATTTTGCTTTCTGAGATGAGGTGTCTTCTGTGTGGCTTCTTCTGGCCTGAAACTCACCATGTCTCCCACGCTAGCCTACAACTCTTGATAATCTCCTTGCCTCTGCCTCCCACATGTTGGGGTGGCAGGCATAGGCTGCATGCCTACGTATCCCCTTCTTTTACTGTGGGGTGAGGGGCTGCCACTTAGGGAAGCTGTGTCACCATGGTTTATTTCTATGCAGAATTAGCCCAGTGAGTTTGTCTGAATTCTGTGTTCACACATGTAAAAATTGTGCTTGGGGGCCAGTGAGATGGCTTGGCAGGTAAAGTTGCCTTCCACCAAGCCTGATGACTTCAGTTGAATGCCTGCAACCCACGTCGTAGATGGAAAGAACCAGCTCCCAAAAGGGGTCCTCCTACTACATAAACACACACGCACACATGCACAGAGTAAATAAATAAATAAATAAATAAATAAATAAATAAATAAATAAATATCTAAGTAGATGAATGAATGAATAAACAAATAAATGAATAAATGAATGAATGAATAAATAGATAGATAGATAGATAAATAAATAAATAAATAAATAAATAAATAAATAAATGCCTTGCATAGCCTTGGTACAGGGGGGAGGGGCTTGGACCTACCTCAACTGAATGTCCCAGGCTCTGCTGACTCTCTATGGAAGACCTTGCCTTGAAGGAGGTGGGAATGGGGGGTGGATTGGGGGGAAAGGCTGGGGGCGAGAGGAGGGAGGAGAGGGGGAGCTGTGGTTGGTATGTAAAATGAATAGAAAATGTCTTAATAATAAAAAAAAGAGAAGAAAAAAGAAAAATAAGTAAATAAATAATTTTTTATAAAAAAACGAATGTTGACCAGTAGAGGCTGTGGACCAGGTCTGGGGTCCACCCACTGACTCTTGTTTCTTTTCACTTCAGAGAGCCCAGTTGCCAGTTGTCTTATTACCTATGTTAATTGTACCAAATGTGTTGTATTTTCTCCTTAGTCTCTGTTTATAAGAAATTTAGATGAGTACAATTATTTATGATGCTCATTTATATCTTTGTATTAAATAGCTATTGTTGAAGACTTTATATTAATTTGAAGGTTTCATATTAATATTGTTCACTGTTTCTTATATTAAAAAGCCACGTGATTACTTCCTTTTAGAATTTAAACCATTTTTAAAAAAGTGTTTCTCTCTTTATCTTTCCTCCTGAAATACCATGATAACTTTAAAACTACACCTCCTTTTCTTGTCTTTTTCTTTTCTGATTGTTTGCCAGAAACTCAGGATAATACGTGATGACATCTCTCATTTTTTTTTCCTGGTTCCTATTAACTTCTGTTACTAGGTATTTCCTACTTTATCCATATTGGTTCAGGTCATTTAGTTTCATCATCAGTAACTTTCCTGAGGCATATCTGTGGATGTCGTGTAAGAAATGCCAAGTCTATTCAGGAAACAACAGGGTATAATTTGTAAAATAATTATACGTATGCTGAGGTAAACCTCTGTTTGTTTGAAAACGTTCCATTTTGCAAAGGCATTTGATCGCCAGCGTTTGTCCTGTGGGCAGGAAGTAAGATAGCTGACTGTCTGTGTGTCACACTTAATGACGGGAGGTCACATTGCTTTCCACAGATCGGGAAACTGCATAGTGAACTGGACATGGTGAAAATGAATGTGAAAGTGATGACTGCCATATTGATGGAGAACATTCCTGGGTCTGAAAACCACGAAGACATAGAGCTCCTGCAGGTATGAGGCCAGGGACAAACAAGCAATGAGTTCTGAAAAGTCATTTTCTGAGGAACTTTGAACTTTGGAGATGGAAGGCTTGTTAACAGCATCTAATGACCCCTCCCCTTACATCTTGGATTCCTTTGATTTCTAAACTTAATGAAAAGATACAGTAATCATTTTGTCAGAAATGCAGTAGTAACAGACATGATCAACCCTAGCCCTTTTATAAAAAAGTAATTTACTGTAATTTATAGCTCGGTCCTATGCAATCCAGACTTACATTTGAAGTATGTAAAATTGCCTTATGTCCATCTGCTCAACAAACTCTGAGTAGTTAGTTGTGTTGTAGCTAAGGGTGTAGAAATGAAGGGGCTGTCCTAGGCCTTGGCTAAGTTGGTTTGTAAACAAGATAGTAAAGTATTACAAGTGCCAGAATAAAAATATGTCAGTCTGTGGTATGATTGTGAGTGGGGAAGACACTATTTTAAGTGAAAATGTAGATATCAAGAGTACTTAACTGTGGAGGAACAGATACCTAGTCATTTAGTACCTGAACCCACGTGAGTGGCTGGATGGTTATCCCACACTTTTTTCTACTAATGTGCCTAAGTATGTTCCCCTTCCCTCTACTGTCTTTTTTAATTATCAATTTTAATTTTTTAGTATTTATTAATTGTACTAAGGCACAATGGTTCATGTATGTAATACTAGTACTTGGGAGGCTGAGGCAGAGGATCTCTTGAGCCCTGGAGTTCAAGACTGCCTGAGCAACATGGCAAGACTCTTATATAACAAAATGAAACAATCAGATATAGAATTCCACTTAATCCTTAATGGTTTAAGAGGCAGTTGGGGTAAAAGGTCAGTTCCTAAGTCTTTCCTGGAAGTTAAGAACCTCTGGTGTTTTTCCTCTTCTTAGAACCCCACTCCTCATTTTCTGTGGTGGTGTTACCTTTCTCCTACTGAAGCATACCCTCCTCCTAGGAGTAAACTTCGAGTACTTGAATGTCCTAGAACATTTTTTT
>CABHPR010150514.1:0-24270 GCA_902168415.1 Peromyscus melanophrys | reverse complement strand
CGACCTTTCCAGGAGACTGCCTATGGCTTCACCTTACAGTGAAATGCTCTCAACAAGACAAGCACCCTCTAGGTAGAAAATATGAGGTAGTAGATTCTAGAAGCTTTCATCTCAGCAAGGGCCCTTCAACCGTAAGCAAAAAAGTTAGCTATCAGTCCCACCCAAGAAAAAAATGGGGATAAAAGTCTTTCAAATAAAGGTGTGTTGTCTAAGCATCCTGAGAAGAAAAGAAAAGGGAAGAAAAAGCTTTTTCTTTTTTTTTTCTTTTTTGGTTTTTCGAGACAGGGTTTCTCTGTGTAGCTTTGCGCCTTTCCTGGAGCTCACTCTGTAGCCCAGGCTGGCCTTGAACTCACAGAGATCCACCTGGCTCTGCCTCCCAAGTGCTGGGATTAAAGGCTTGTGCCACCAACGCCCGGCAAAAAGCTTTTTCTTATTAAGTTATCCCTGGTGGGCTCCTGGGCTAGACAGTTGAACCGTCTTCATGACAGGATTTTTTGGTCCGTTTGGGCAGGAGAACACACTGAGTAGTGGTCATCACATTGATGCTAAGGCTGGCCTCAAGTCCAGTGTGCTGTCCATTACAGAACAGAGCCCCAAGACTGTACTTTTTCTTTCTTTTTGATTTTTAAATACATTTTTTGTTAGCATACAAAATACTGGGTTTCGTTATGACATTTCACGATAGGAGTCATTGGTCTTTGCTCATATTCTCCCGCACCTTCCGTCCCTCCTCTCTCCTCTCACTGGCTCAGAGGTGGAGCAAGTGAGATAAGAAGATGAAAATTACACTGTTCTAAAATAATCTTATCCCTGTGACGTCAGGGCGAGACCCGTGACCGAGATCATGAAAACAGGCAGCTCTGTTTTAAAATCCTTCTATTTCATCTTTCATTTCCTTTGGGGCTCAGGAAACACACACACATGCATACATACACACACACACACACACACACACACACACAGAGATATGATTTATTTGCATGTGTGGGGTGAGAGTATGCGTTGGCTTGTGTGGAGGGGTTGGAACACAACTTTCAGGAGTCAGTTCTCACCAGCTGTGCTCAGTAAGATCGGGTCTCTTGTCTCTGCTGCTGCTCAGCTGGGCTGGCTGGCCTTTGAGTTTCCAACTCACACCCACATCTCAGGGCAGACATACTGAGATTATAGATGTGTACTATGACGTCCAGCTTCTCCTGTGGGTTCTGGGGACTGAACTCAGGCCATCGGACTTCTTCCACAGGGAGTACTTAAACCCGTCATGCCATCTCCCCAGCCAAGACCCATATTTTAAGTCTAAAGAATATTTAGACAATGCTAGTCTACACACCCCATATAGGCATATTTTATATATGGAACAATAGGTACAAAGTCAGCTTCAAGTTGCTGGGTCTTATTTTTTCTCATCTGAAAAATGACTGAGATTCAGGCTGAACCAGGATGGTAGCACAGAAATCTTCCTGGTCCCTACACTGAACTCAGAAAAAGGAGTGTGGCCAAGCTAACCTGTGATTGGTGGCTATGGCAACCCTGGTGAGAGGATCCACACCCTTTGTCTTAAAGGGGGTTAGAAGTGGGGTAGCTGCATAAGCTTTGTTGTTAAAACTAATTTTTGAGATGCTTTAAACCTCTCCACCCCCTCACTGCTTTCTCCACTTTCTACCGTGTTTCCCACAGTCAGATGAACGGTGGGGGAATCCACAGCGCCGCTGGGACAACGTGGCTCAGAAGCCCCTTGCCTCTTTGCTGCAGTTTCTCCCGTGACTACAAATCCTTCGGTGAGTCTTTCAGGCAAAACATGTAGGGGTGGCATGAGAGTAGGGTATTCAGACAACACCATGTGTGCATGCCTGTACACACACACACACACACACACACACACACACACACACACACACGCCTCAATGCATGCTTGGAAAGTGGTTCTCTACATACATTGTGAATCTATTCTGAGGATGAACACCATGAAGAGTTATGATACACTAAGACTGCATCTTAATGCACCAAGGAGTGGAGGAAATCCGGTCTAGCCTCACTTGGTGATTTTTATCTAGATTTTATTCTTTAGGAAAGCGTTGGGTGGGGATATAGCCAGGGGATGGGGAGGAACGGCCTGGTGATTTTAGCTGCTGACTCAACTTTTTAAGTTTCAGTCAGTAATTGTACACCACCTTTGACCTTTGATGGTTGCAAGTCATTTGTTTGCTTCTCTCGATACTTTCTTTTCTTCCCCGTGATCTACAGAAACCCCAATCCCTCACCAGATGACTAAGACATCTGGGACCTTCTGACTGAGACCCCCAGCCTCCTCTGTTCTGCTCAACATTTTCCTCTGGTTCTTCCCATTCACCGCTCTCTAGCTTTGGACAGAGGAGACCTGTATGATCGTTATTTTCAGAATCAACTCTTTCCCCTCTGCTCCTGGTCTCACCCTCCACCTTCGGGAGCTCTGATAGGTCAGTGAGTCCCCTTCGCGGTCAGTCTTTCTAGTCCCAGCAACTGCTTTCTTGGACTGGATGATTTCACAATTACTTTCACACTTTGCTCTTAAGGAGGTGATCATGAGTCAACAGACCTCTCTTCCTGTGAGAGCTGTGCTTTTCTCTCCATGTTTACTGTCTCCAGCTTGGTTGTCTGCCCACTAAACTCTTGATAGTTAAGACTATCTTGCAAAAACCATTATTAATAAAATGCATCGGGGGCCGTTATTTTAGCCTAGTCCCTGCACTAGTCCTCAGCCAACCAAGTCTAACCAGGATGGTGTCACTCATATAAGGTGACATATAATCAAACTGAACCTAAAAACAAGTCAGGTTTCCAAAAAGATTGGGACTCAGAGTAACCAATCAGAACAGGTCCACTCAACCCAAGTGTCACGAACGCCAACTTCTTTGACGTCACCAGTGTGAAAACCTCACTTCCCTCTGGTTCACTCCACAGTGAATTGTAATGAGCACGTTTACCTTGTCCAGAAAGATCCACTGTCTTCTGGTGTCCAGTCTTGCCATCAAAGAGCTCCATTACGTATTTGCCTTTGTCATTTGGAGTGGGCTCATTGATCTGCAGCCAGATCTGCTCCCCAGTGACCCCACTCTTAACTCTGTCTGTGTACTTAATGCCAGTCCCACTGTGAAGGCGAAAGAAAGTGTCATTCCTGATGATCTTTCCTCTGTTGCTTATCAGGTGATACACCACAAACCTTCACAGACTCCCAGAAAACATGAGGCCTGCTTATGCTGTTCTGCTTCAGGGTCATTACGGGCCGTGAAGCCCCACACTTGGATTCCAAGGACCTGGGACTGACAGCCTGAACATCTATGTAACTCACCGCTGTAGCCTGGGCCCCAGGATAGATCTCAAGACCAGTACTTTTCAGCGGCACTAATTATCTTTGGTTTTGCTTGGGTTTATTTCTAGGATTAAGGAGATATTTAAAGGTGAAAGGCCAAACTACATACTGTTTTGCTGCATATTTAGCACAAATGTTCTGTGGCCAAACTGGATAAGTAAAGACACAATGACGGGGACTATCTGGGCATGACATCTGTTGACATGTGTGGCTCCAAAGCTACTTCAAACACATAAATACGCACTTGGTAGTAGAGTCAGAAGTGAATACAAAGCAGAGTGGCTGTCAAGACCCGTGAGGCATGTGCTAGGATCCTGTGTGAGAACAAGTGAGACACAGGCCTTGCCGTTGTGATCCGACTGTGTAGAAACACTACTGTTACAGACAAAGGAGGCCGTGGCAGAGTGCTGTTCTCATACTGTCAAAAGATACTTCATGAAGATTTCGTGAAGCTGTGAGGAAATCTAAAACTGCAGTGTAGGGCGAGTGGGTGGGCCAGGGGCTAAAGGTGCTTGTTGTCAAGCTTGGCAACTGGAGGGAATCCCTGAAGCTCACAGGGTGGAAGGAAAGAACGGACTCCTGCAGACTGTCCCCTGACCTCCGTGTGTGCTGTGGCCTGGGCACATGTACACACACGAACAAATGCAATACAGTTTTTAAAAAGCAGTATGTAAAATTACCTTATACACATACATAGTTATAAAAAATCAGAAAGAAAGTTCTTTAAATGTGCATAAAGGGGCAAACAAAACTGTTGAGGATATCATATTATAAATCTATTTTCTAATATCAATAAATGTATTTTCTAAAAAACCATGTGCAAAGTTTATAGCTTAAATAAAATTTCAAAGCAAACTTATTTTTTCACCAAAAAATTTTAGCTTCCAATAAATATTTCGTATTTTTCTTATAACACTATATGCTATAAGGTTATGTATTAATATATCTGTAAATACGTTAGCAAGTCATTGCCATAAAACTAAACTAGAGACACACGTTTGTCCCCTGCAGGTTTGAGCCTGAACAATAGCATTTCTCAGAGCGTCAGACAGGAAGACAGTTCGTTCTCTGCTTTGCATGAGTTATTTAGTCTCTGTCTGGTTCGCACAATGGTGCTTTCTATATGTCAAGTACTTTAGACAGAATGGATTCCATTGTTCTGATTTTACACGAGAAAAATAAAATCCACAGATAAAGTGACTTTGCTAAGGAAGATAAAGACAGAGTCAAGGCTAACGCCCACTTTAAGGTGTGTTTTTTCTTCTCAGTTTGCCTCAGACTTACGAAAAACAATGGCACAATTCTCAATCTCTGAACTTTGTGTGGGCAAATAAATATTTGAGAAACTCATGTAGACGAGACCAAAGCTATAGGAAGTTCCGGCCTTGCTACTCCAACAGCAAGTTTCTTAAACTCTATTTTCAATGCTCTCATTTTAAAAAATAATTATGTTTTAAAAAGACTTATTTTTAACTATGTGTACATGTGTTGCAGAGGCTAGATACACGTGAGTGCAGGTGCCCATGGAGGCCAGAGGTGTCGGATCCTCTGTAGCTGGAGTTACAGTGGTTATGTAACCACCTGACATGTTGCTAAGAATTGAACTCAGGTCCTCTGGAAGGTAAGTCTGTGCTCTTAACCTCTGAGCTCTCTCTCCAGCCCTCGAATAAATAATTCTTTAACAAAGGACACAACTTTAAAAAATACTGCATTTACCTATCTGATTATTACTTTGTGTGTGTGTGTGTATGTGTGTGTGTGTGTGTGTGTGTGTGTGTGTGTGTGTGTGTGTGTGTGTGTGTGTATACATGCTACAGTGCATGTGTGGAGGTCAGAGAACAATTGGTTGGAGTCAGTTAGGTCCTGGGGACAGAACTCAGGCCCACGTGCCTTTTCCCACTGAGCCATCTCACTGGCTCTAAGACACTAAGACACAGTGTTTTGATTGATGATCCAGCTAATTTTGCTCCCTCATTCTTCAGACTGATATATTATAATGTCCTGGGTGTCACAGAGGAATTTCCTAGATTTTGGACTATTTTAAATTTTAATTACTTACCTGCAACATTTTCTGAAAAAAGAGAACAAAGGACCAAAAGCCTAAGCATTCCACATTGGCATTTTGCTTCCTACTTTTAGAACTCAGAAAATGCCTAACAGCCCAATCAACTGCCAGCCTGTATATGAGTCAACACTGACAACGCTCTGTGGGACCCAGGTCTGGTTACCTGTTCAGCTTACCTTTTTCTCTTTTCTTTTTTTCTTCTTTCTTCTTTGTGGTGCTGGGGATTGAACTCAGGGCCTAGTGCACACTAGGCAAGTGCTTTAACACTGAGCTACACCACTAGCCTTAGGCTCTTTTTTAAATTAATTTTTAACTGATACGTGTTTTAATGGGGTAATGTCAGGTCTGCTGTTCTGGTTTTGTTTGCTTGTTTTGAGACAGGTTTCGCTCCATAGCACAAGTTGCTCTCAAATGTTTAATCCTCCTGCCTCTGTAGTACTGGAATTACAGGCATGCATCTGTAATCCACCATCCTCGGCATCATGTGACTTGTACATTTTTTTCTGAGGCAAGATCTTGCTATGCAGCCCAGCTGGATGGAAGCTCCCTATGTAGCCCATGTTGGCCTTGAACTTAAAATTATTCTGCCTCAACTTTCCAAATATCGTTATTATAGCTATGTGCCACCATCCCTCCTTTCCTCACTCCTCCTCTCCCTTCCTCCCTTCCTTTTTTTATGTAGCCCTGACTGGCCTGGAACTCGCTATGTAGACCAGTCTGGCTTTGAACTCACAAGATTCTGCCTTCCTCTGCCTCCAACTGCTGGGATTAAAGGTGAGCACCACCACACCTGGCCTGCTTATAATTTCTTTATGATGAAAGCTTTCAAAATCCTTTCCTGTAGCTTTTGAAATATACAATGTATTATTAGTCACAGTCACTACACTGCTGAGGGTGGACAAGCAAGATGCTAACACCTGATTATGCCAGCTGCTGTAACCAACAGTGATAAGCCAGGGATCTTCTCAGGATGAGACTTCTGTGGGATATGGCTACAAACACAGATGACAGGATACTTGGGGTCTCCCAGTGCACATTGCTTCAGTTTTGTTTCAGATCACATGAGTTGAGTGAATGTATATAGGGCTGCAAGCACAGCTCTGGATGGTTGGCAGAATGGAGGTAGCTTATACATGGCTGTCTCAGGTGGAGGCTACATTACAGAGATGTCTATGAATAATGATACTTCTTCTATCTCAAGAAAGACACTGTAGCTGCTGTGGAATAATCCTTCTGTGAATAATCACAATGAATACACTGTGAATATATGGGTGGTTGCCGCTGCAAGGCCGTAAGAGTTCATCTGTAGTCAGCGAGGGGGATACAGGATGGAGTCCCTGGGATATCAGTTTTTCTGATTGTTAAATGAGAGGATGCTTGCTCACAAGGAATCACCAGTCAGTTGGGAACACATTGGACACACAAAATGGGATAGAGGTAAAAGCCAGGGGCCTCAGGGCAGCACATAGATGAATAGAAATGGCTTAAGTTGTAAGAGCTAGTTAGTAACAAGCCTGAGCTATTGGCCAAACATTTATAACTAATCTTGTCTCCATGTTGTTATTTGGGAGCAGGCAGTTGGGACAGGAAAACTCCACCTACATATGACACCCAAATGTTTGGCCAGAATTTCCACATAAAATCTGATAAAACTTAAAAAAGTGTAGCTAGAGTTTTCCTGCCTGGCCCACAGTCAGGACAAATCTCTCTCACCCGCCAGTCCCACAGCCGCTCAGACCCAACCAAGTAAACACAGAGACTTATATTGTTTACAAACTGTATGGCCGTGGCAGGCTTCTTGCTAACTGTTCTTATATCTTAAATTAATCCATTTTTATAAATCTATACCTTGCCACATGGCTTGTGGCTTACCGGCATCTTCACATGCTGTTTGTCATGGTGGCGGCTGGCAGTGTCTCCTCAGCCTTCCACTTCCCAGAATTCTCTCCTCCTTGTCCCGCCTATACTTCTTCCTGCCTGACCACTGGCCAATCAGTGTTTTATTCATTGACCAATAAGCAGCATGTTTGACATACAGACCATCCCACAGCAAAAAAGGGTTCTAAACAAAAAAGAATGGAGTCAAGCATGGCTTCTTGGTAGCCAGATTTTCCAACTGGGCTCTGTTCGCTGGCAGCGAGCAGAGGCACAGATCCTTTAAGAGCCGGCTTTCTGGCTCAGTGCTAGTGGCAGAAACCGCACAGCTCTTTTCAGAGGCTCTGCTACCAAATTTTTTTTTTTTTTTCGAGACAGGGTTTCTCTGTGTAGCTTTGCGCCTTTCCTGGAACTCGTTTGGGAGACCAGGCTGGCCTCGAACTCACAGAGATCCGCCTGCCTCTGCCTCCCGAGTGCTGGGATTAAAGGCGTGCGCCACCACCCGGCAACACATTTTTAAATGGTGTTTATGAGCAGCGGGTGGCACACTATTCAGTGGCGGCATGGACCCAGAAACTTCCCAGAGTTGGGGCAGTAAATGACTCTCAGGGAACTGAGGGGGAGGAGCCAGCCACCAACACACCATGAATGAAGTTATGCTGCAGTTTTGTTGCGCAGGCAGACAGAAAAGATGGAGATATGCAGTGAGGGCAGATTTAGACAAAAAGATCCTCTAAATGGTTTATATGTGTTTTAAAATATACATAGGCTTGGGAGAAAGAAAAAAAACATATATAGTCATAGACTAAAAATATAGTTTTAAAATAATAGAGTCCTTAAAAGGAGAACAAAGTAATTTAAAAGAAAAAAAGTCCTGTAAAGATGGAATATACACAGTCTCCATACTGTATGTTATTGTGTTGTCTGAATTTTTTGACTGCTGAGGAAGGAGTAATAGCTGCTAAGAGACATTTGATTATAAATGCTGATGGATTAAACCAACCTATATATTTTAAAAATTCTTGACTTCAAAATGGAAGTCAAAAGATACATTATTTTGGAAAAGAGGTCCTGCTTTTATTTCCATAGAAAATAAAAGGCTGTGGATTTGTTCAAAGTTAAAGAAAATCAGGTTTGATAGAGGAAGACCCCCCTGAAATACTGACTACAGATATAAAAAAAAAATAAGCCTAGAAAAACTACAAGACATGTGGTGTATATTTTACCTGCTTAAACACATAACAAAAAATCATCATTGTGCACAATGCACAGTCTACACTTGTATTAATGCAGACTTGTATGCTACCTTTAAAAGTTTATGTATTTTCAGAGCAAGGGGACAGACACCAAGGAAAATGGATGGCCCAGGTGATTCAGCATTTCAAAATGCCTGTTACAGTCTCCTCAGAATTCTGCATTCAGAACAGCTTTAGGCTGCTGACTGAGATGGCCCAGTCTCACAGAATACTACAGCTAAGACAGTTATCCTAAATTTTCTCAGAGTCCCCCAAAGATTACCAGTGCCCCAATCAACAGGAAGTATTCTGGAAAACTATGCCTACATTACAAAAAAAATGGGTTATGGATATTTATTATCATTTAAGGGGGGTTGGTAACAAGTTGTTATGGATAATGGTCAGGGAAAAAACAAACCAAAGGAGATTAGAGTCAAGGATTTTGTTCTGAAAAGAAAAAGTGGGGATATAGAAATGATAGGATAAAAGGGTAGATTGTTGAATCTACTCTTTAACCAAAAAAGCAACTACTAGTCTTAGGTATTTTACATTGGTATGGATTTTTGTATATTGATACAAATTTAAAGTTAATTTTGTTATACTGTATATATGTTTCTATTCTTGTTTAAGGTATTATGTTTATGCAGCTTATTTAAAAATGTAATATATAATTAAGAAATACTACACAGAGAAACCCTGTCTTGAAAAAAACCAAAAAAAAAAAGAAATATAGACTAATAGTTATCTATAATAGTCGAACTTATAGTCAAGTTAGGTATGTTTTCTAGGTCATAAACAGATATATTTAGATAGATGGTCTTCAAACACTTCAAAGACCTACAGAATATGTCATTTAATATGTTTAATAACCTAAGGCTTTTCATGACAGTGAGATATGCGTGCTCCTGGCAGCACAAATCTACTTCAGAGAAGATAATGGGCATTGAAGAAACTCCAGATGGAGTTTGCTTTCTTTATGGCAAAAGGTAGCCATTTAGGCAAAGAAACTGCCCTTGCCTCAATTACTGACAGTTATTGTCCAAACCAGATCAGCAGGACACAAAAGAAGGAGACTGCCAAACTTTGCCAAGACAAGGTAAGACAGTCCTTCAAAATTCTCTGCTTCACAGAAATGTCTGTCAGATATACTAGGCCATAGTTGGATGCTCCAATGTTACAGAACCTAGGGTGACTGTCCAGGCAGCCAGATGTCCCTGTTGTTGGGGTCTTTGATGGAATTGAAGACTAGATAGTCATAGTTACAGTTTTTCTTAGTTATGATAAAAGATAAATTAAATTTGTAACTTTAGACTCACCAAGATAGGATATATAATTGAGTATTTTCTCTAATTTTGTCAAATACAAATGGACTGTATATTATAACTGTAATTCTTTTTGTTGTTGTTTTTTGGTTGGGTTTTTTTTTTGTTTTTTGTTTTTCAAGACAGAGTTTCTCTGTGTAGCTTTGAAACCTATCCTGGAACTCACTCTGTAGACAAGGCTGGCCTTGTATTCACAGAGATCCACCTTCCTCTGCCTCCCAAGTGCTGGGATTAAAGGCATGTACTACCATGTCCAGCAACTGTAATTCCTAATAACTATTTTTGTTTTATATAATCTTACTATGATAAAGTTAAAGCCTTCCTTTTTAATTAGACAAAAAGGAGGAAATTCTGGGAATAATCTTTCTGTACACTGTGAATATGTATTACTCTCATTGGTTAATAAAAAACTGACAGGCCAATAGCTGGGCAGGAAGTTAGGTGGGAAAGCCAAACAGCATGATGGGAAGAAAGGGCAGAGTCAGAGGAGTGGCCAGCCAGATGGAGAACAAGTTGGACACACAAAATGGGATAGAGGTAAAAGCCATGAGCCTCAGGGCAGCACATAGATGAATAAAAATGGGTGAAGTTGTAAGAGCTAGTTAGTAACAAGCCTGAGCTATTGGCCAAGCATTTAAGTCTCCGTGTTGGTTATTTGGGAGCAGGCAGGAGAGACAGGAAAATTCTGCCTACATGTAGCCATTATTGGTACCTCACTATGCATGCACTGAGGGAAAGGCCTAACCTGAAATAAAGGAGGGTTATGTCCTGTGCTCCTCAATATGAACCCTCTTACTTGAAAGGGGTTTTTGTTTTCATTCCTATTGGCCAGTGGGGAAATGTCTACCCAGCAAGTCAGTATGCATTACTTACTTGTGAGACCAGTTAACTTTCAAATCGTCCAGGTAGTAAGTGACAAAGGAGTACAGCCGGATGCCCTCCGCTGTGCTCTGGATTTTCAGGTCTGTAGCCGACAAAGCTGAGGAGGAAAACGGCATAGTTCAAGCAGCTGTAAGCTCACCCAGGCAGGAGCATACTCAAGCATTCGCTATGGTGAGGAAATGGTAACCTACCTATCTTCCTGCACACTTCAGTCATCAGTTCTTGGAAGGCTATAGATAGAGAGTCATAGTCAAAATGTTAGCGTGAACATGTTTCGTGTAAGGTCAAATTTCAAGCCATTAGCTCCCAAAAAGTCCCTGTCTGGTGAAAGCCATTCAACAGACAGTAAAATGTGTTGACCCATTGATAATTAGTGTTTCTTGGTGAAATAACTCAGTTTTTATAAGATTCTTTAAAGTTTCTGCTTGTTTTGACTTATGCTTTCCTTGGATTGTTTGTAATACCGTGCGAACAGTCTAGAAAAGGCTTCACCTCAGAGTTCCAGGGAGCCGGCTGGCTTCGGAACACTCTTTCCTCTGAAGTCTGAGGAAGCCTTAGTTTGAGTAACAGGAGTTTTCTTATCTGTGATGTCGGTTCCTAATGAGTTAACTGTCTAGTTGCTTGGCCCTCCATGGCCCCACCTCTTCTGAGAGCTGGAAGGCAAACTCTAAAGCATCTGCTGGTTGACTGCAATCCTGCCCTATTGAGGAGGAGAAATGGAGGTTGGGGGTGGGGTTATAAGCAGCTGCTTATTATCATGATATGTTTGTCCTTAGTAAGTCTGAAAAATGGAAACCACTGCTTTGCTTTGCTAATAACTGCAAGGCTTCAAATTTCATACTTAAATCTTCCTTACCACCCTTAACAATGGGCTCTTTTTTAGTATGTTCCTCACAGAAGGTTTTGATCCTAGAACATTTTTGTAGAGTTGAGAGAAAAATGATGATTTAAATTGGAAACAGACTGCTAGTGGTATGTGGGCTATAAATTCTCTAAGGATCAAAAGTATACTTTTGATTTCTAGGAAGTCCAAAAGAGAAAATATTTTTGAAAAAGAACAGTAGTTTGCTCTGCTGGAATTTCAATTAAACCAAAATCATTGGACACAAATCAGCATGACTTCTGTGGCTAGCCCAGCCCCAGTCATAATTCTGGTAGCTGTAGAACCCATGAGACAGATCCCAGCAGCTGGTAGAGTCACCTTCATCCACAAGTTTCAGTCTGCTCTTATCTTTTCCTCGGTCATCTTTCAGGATAACTTCATAAAATCCAGCATCTTTCTTGGAAAACTGAGAAGAAAATGAACATTACAATTTATCACAGCTCAGATTTGGTTGTTGCATTTGTGTGTATAAGTGTGTCTCTGTGTGTGCATATATGCATGTGTGTGTGTGTGAGTGTATATTGTGTGGGTATGCATGGATGTGTATATAACATGCATGTGCTTACAGGCCAGAGATCAACCTTGGGTATTACTCTTCAGGAGCCATATACCTTCTTTGTTTGTTTCCAACCTTTTATTTTTATTTTATGTGTATGGGTGTTCTGACAGCCCATATGTCTCTACACCATATGCATGTTGGGACTGGGTACAGTGACACAGATTTCTAAAGAAATCAGGCCCAAACTATTTTAGTTGAAGAAGGATTACAATAAAGTGAATACAAGAGAACATTGGATCCCCTAGGACTGGAGTTACAGGTGGTTATGAGTCACCATGTGCATGCTGGAAATCAGATCCAGGTCCTCTGGAAGAGCAACTAGTACTCTTAACTGCCGAGCCATCTCTCCAGCTCCAACCTTGTTTTCTGAGATAGAGTCTCTTACTAGGACCTGGTGTTCTACAATTTGGCTGGACTGGCCACAAAGCCCTGGGGCCCCCCCTGTCTCTTTGTCTCCACCACTGGGATTGTAAGTATGTTCCTATAGCATTCAGATGTAAGCTGTTGTGAGTCCTTTGGGCATGGGATGACTGATGAATCCAGTTTCTGTTGGGAGAATTGTATTCCATAGTCAGCAGCTTTCATGTCTGTAGCCACCCACCTCTGTGATGAGCAGAGTACAAATGCCATCCTTAAAGTCATGCTTCTCATCCACTGATATCTCCCGCTCGTCTTTGTACCACACAATGTGAGTCTCTTTTTTAATATTTGCCACCTGTAAGAAGAATCATAATTGCCCTCCTTGAAATAAAGAAATGTTATTTTTATGATGGTAAGCAGTTTTTAATACATTGGGATATTAAAGAAAAAACCCTGAACCAGAGTCAGAAGACACAGATTTATAAAGAAATCAGTACCAAACTACTGTAGTAGAGAAAGGGTTACAATAAGGTGAACACCAGTGAACAAACCTAAATCAATCGGATCTCTATTTCCAGTGGTAAAAGTTGTCTTAATATCTTATTTCCATGACAAATTCAACAATGCTGAATTGGGTAGTGGAACTGCTTTTTGCATGGATATACAGGACCGATTGGAATAGAATGGGAACTATCCCATTGCCAGGCTCATTCTCAAAGCAGTGGAGAGATCAGTAATCAGGCCAGCTTGTACAATACCAAATTGCTTCAAAACCAGCATAAAACTGATGCCAAAGAGAAGTACTGTGTACCAATTAAAGCAAGGGATATGCTGTGGGATGTCCTGTATGCTCTAAATATATGTTGCTATGATGGATTAATAAATAAAACGCTGATTGGCCAGTAGCCAGGCAGGAAGGATAGTGTAGGTGGGACAAGGAGAAGGAGAACGCTGGGAGGTGGAAGGCTGAGGCAGGGAGACGCTGCCAGGTGCTGTGATGAGAAGCAACATGTTAAGATACCGGTAAGCCATGAGCCATGTGGCAACTTATAGACTAATAGAAATGGGTTAATTTAAGATAGAAGAACAGCTAGCAAGAAGCCTGAGCCATTAGGCCATACAGTTTGTAAATAATATAAGTCTCTGTGTGTTTACTTGGGGGACGTGAGTAGGAGAGATTTGTCCTGATCATGGGCCAGGCAGGACCAAGAAAACTTCAGCTACAGGGTTATCAAAGAAGTAAAGTACTTTAAAAAAAAAAAGTCATTGGATCAGTGTGGCATAGTGGTATAGTACAGTAGTCCCACTGATATCAGAGGATTCTATGGACCCAGGAGTTTGTAAGCAGCCTGGCTAACTTGTGAGACCCTGCCTCCAGTCCAAAGTTCTTAAGTAGCTATGAAAAGAAAGGATGCCATATATATTAACATATGATATGAAAAGAAAGGATGCCATATATACTAACATAAATGCTTAAATAAAAATAAGAATCCCAAATCCAAAGAAAGACAATTCCTACAGCATTAAAATAGTCTTCCAGCAGAATGAACAGGATAAGTAAGCTCCAATATATATCTAAAAATTTATAAAAGAGATAAAGGAAGATTACAAATATACGTATAAAGGAAGTAAGGTTTAATAACTTACTTAGCAATTTTGAGAAGATGCATTTAGATCCTAACCCATACATACATCATAATATAAATCTCAGATGGATAAAACCATTGCATATTCTTAGAGGGATCCTAAGCTTTTTCTACAACATTTTTCACAAAGAAGAATATATTCATGTATTTCTTGAAAATTAAAATAGTATGAAAGAGTAAAAACTTCATACAAATCAGGAAAACAAAACAAAAAGCCCTAAAGACCCCACTGGACAACTTGTAAGAGGATATATGACTGCAAGAGAAACATGGAGAGATGTTTACTTGTGGTGGTTTGAATGAGGATGACCTCCATGAGCTCATATATTTGAATACTTGGTCCCCAGTTAGTGGAACTGTTAGGGAAGGATTAGGAGGTGTGGCCTTGTTGGTGGAGGTGTGTCAGTGGGGGTGGGCTTTGAGGTTTCAAAGGACTCCATGCCATTCCCAGTGTGCTCTCTCTGCTTTTTGCTTGTAGTTGGACATGTGCACTCTCAACTGTTTCTATCACCATGCCTTTGCTCTGCCATTATGGACTCTAACCCTCAGGAACCACAAGCTCAATTAAACACTTTCTTTTATAAGACGCCTTGGTCATGGTACTTTATCACAGCAACAGAAAAGTAATTAATATGTTCATTATAAACAAAAGTATGTATGTTTTGCTACATTGAAAGAGTTTCAGCTGGGTTGTGGATGTAGCTCAATGGTAGAGTGCAAAGCCCTGCAAAACACACACACACACACACACACACACACACACACACACATACACACACACACACAAGTTCATCTAGTAAGTGAACATAAGTAGCAATATTGTTTAAACAATAGTGAAGTCAGTAAACAAAAGGCTATTAACTGGTTTCTAAATTATAGAAATCTATTATGTTACTAGGAAACATTGATAACCAACTTGAAAAATCTGCATCTGGACTGGGAAAATGAATGCTCTGAACTTGCTGAGCACACCAGTCTTTAAAAAAAATTATTTAGATTGTGTGTGCGTGCGTGCGTGTGTGTGTGTGTGTGTGTGTGTGTGTGTGTGTGTGTGTGTTGTCTGCATGTATGTATGTGCACCACATGTGCGTCTTGTGCCCACAAAGCCCAGAAGAGGATGTTGGATCCCCTAGAACTGAGCTACAGACAGTTTTGAGCTACCATGTGTGTGCTGGGAACTGAGCCTGGGTTTTCTATAGGAACAACCACTGCACCTTTTTTTTTTTTTTTTTTTTTTGAGCAGGGTCTCACTATGTAGCCTTAGCTGGTCTAGACCTCATCCAGATCCACTCTGCCTCCAAGTGCTAGGATTAAAGGCATGGGCCATCATACCCACCTTGGCCAGTGTTCTAGTCCATTGAGCCATCCCTGCAGCCCCATCTCTCTGAGGTTTCTTGAAGCCAGAGTGCTCCAGCTCCTGCCCTGGGTGGATTTTGTCTCCTGGGCTGTCATCTTGGGTAGCAATGGGAATGTTTGTCTATGTGGACTCCTGTAGTGGACTAGTGTCCAGCGGTGTTTTGTGGGCAAGCTGAGGCTCTTCCTCGATCCTTTGGGGTAAATCACCTGGGGCTCACGTGAGTTTCATGAGTCTAGATGCTTAGCTCACATACTCCATGGACTATAAAGTACAATAGTAAGTTGCTAAATTTGCATAAGTTGCCCCAGTGATGAAACAAAGAGCTATGGTAGAAGGTTTGTTCAAATTGGACAGAGATGACTGAGCTGGGCCTTGAGAGGAGTTGAAGGCCATTTTGGGCCTTGGAACAGCAGCCCAGATAGGTGATGTGTGAACAGCCATTACTTTTAGGTTCCCTTCGGTGTTCAGAACATGGGAAAGGATCGGGTTCTGGGGATGAAAAGTCATGGAAAAGGACACCAGAGCTCACCTCCTAGAGAGCCACAGGTAGCACAAAAGGAGAAGGACCTGACACATGGCTTCAGGGAAGGCGTGGTTTATAGAGACCCCATGCCGAGGAGATACTGAGTGAGAGCAGCAGGCCAGGTGCTCGGAGGGTGACGGGGAAGCTGAAGGTTCTAGCGGCTGCTGAGAATGAGTTTTCCAAGAAGCTTATTATTTCCTGAGAGGCAGAAACCTAGACTTGATTTTTCTTGCATAGTTCTGCTAAGTTCCTGCTTCTTTGACTTTATCAGTCCTGGCAGGGGCCGGGTACTTTGGCTCCATGACTATACCAGATCCATGGTCCTTGTCTTGAGTCACTAGCCATCATGACCCCACTCTAATTAACCTAACAATTCCTTCTCTAAAATTTCTTTTTAATTAGGGGGAAACTTCTTTTCTGAGTCGGCAGTCTTGCTATATAACCCTAAATGATCCTCCTGAGTAGATATGATGGTGCCACCATGCTCAGCCCCCCCAAACTCTTAATTCAGGGTTAGGGACTCAATTCAGGGCCGTGTATATGCTAGACAAGTGCTCTGCCACTGAGCTACATCCCCAAACCCTCTAAACCTTTCATGATTTTCTCAGCTAAAAATGATATGCTAAGATGTAAGACAGCTTAGAATGCTATTTTGAATCCCCTCCCCACCAATCTTCCCAGCGGCTTTATAAGACCATTGACGATTCCTCCATTGACTCAAGTCTGTAGCAGAAGATTTTAAGGTGTGTCACATGTGTTTATGTTGCTTTTGTTCAACTCTGTGAAGCTGTGTTGCTGTGCCTGTCTAAAACACCTGATGGTCTACTAAAGAGCTGAACGGCCAATAGCGAGGCAGGAGAAAGGATAGGCGGGGCTGGCAGGCAGAGAGAATAGATAGAGGGAGAAATCTGGGAGAAGGGATCAAGCAGCCAGAGAAGGAGGAGGACTCCAGGGGCCAGCCACCCAGCTACACAGCAAGTCATGGAGTAAGAGTAAGATTTACAGAGGTAAGAAAATAGGAAAAGCCCAGAGGCAAAAGCTAGACGGGATAAGTTAAGGAAAACTGGCAAGAAACTACGCCAAGCTAAGGCAGGACATTCATAATTAAGAATAAGCCTCCATGAGTGATTTATTTGGGAGCTGGGTGTCGGGCTCCCACAAAAGAGTAAAATACCAATAACACCACCAGTCCCCAAAGGCAGCACAGAGGTGAGACTGAGAAGCACAGCTGGACACACTCAGCTATGTTTCTGTGCAAATCTCATGACTTAGAGAAGTTCACCAAATAAGGCAGGAGTTTGGGTGGGCCAGGAATAATCTACCCCTTAGAATGCAGGTTTAGCCTAAAACAAAAGCAATGTGTGGCATTCTGAGATTGACAGAGGTGGCCATCCCTAACCCAAAGTCCAAACCAAACGCTCCACAATCTACAGGTTTCTGAGCATATGTGTCTTAGTTAGGGTTTCTATTGCTGTGATGAAACACCATGACCAAAAAGTAAATTGGGGAGGAAAGGGTTTATCTGGCTTACACTTCTACATTGCTTTTCTTCACTGAAGGAAGTAAGGACAGGAACTCAAGCAGGGCAGGATCCTGGAGGCAGGAGCTGATGCAGAGGTCATGGAGGGGTGCTGCTTACTGGTTTGCTTCCCATGGCTTGTCAGCCTGCTTTCTTACAGAACCCAGGACCACCAGCCCAGGGATGGCTTAGCCCACTGTGGGTGATGCCCTGTTTGAGTGCTGATCACTAATTGAGAAAACACCTTATAGCTGGGTCTCGTAGAGGTATTTCCTCAACTGAAGCTCCTTACTCTGTAGTGACTTTAGCTTGTATCAACTTGACACATAAAACCAGCCAGTAGAACATGGAACCACAAGTGGAACATCCCACACCACAAAGCCTTGCTTCATGTGCAAAATTATTCTAAATAGTGCATGAAATGCCTTCAGGCTATGTCTAAAATATATGTGAAACATAAATGAATTTTCTATTTGGATTTGAGTTCTCTCAGAAATTTCATTATGCAAACAAAATAAAAAAATATTCCAAAATCCAAAATAAAACAAAATTTACCCTAAACCCCAAGTACTTCAGATCCAAATCATTTTGAATGAGAAGGGACCCTCAAGTCATTCTGTAGCTCAGGGATGACAACAGGCCAGTCACCTTCCTCATCATATGTTCACATTGTTTTACTCTGTTTCTTACAACCAAAGGTTCCACAACATTAAAGGATAAAGTACCTGCTGCCCATCACTTTATATTAAATAAAGGAAGTGGGAAAATGGATCCTTGTTCCACATTCAGTTTTATCTTTATTTCTCCTGAATAAAATATTAAAAGTGCATCCATCTCTTACCTTGCATTTCAATAGTACGTTACATTCACCAGTCACTTCCCAGCTCAAATACTCAGCAAAATGTGGGCCTACGAAATTTTAACGACATAAGCAATCTTTTAATCAGCTGCAAATGCAAGATCAAAGCTCACCCTTGAATCTCGAGGCGACTTATGTCTGAAGTCAGATTTTCTTAAAATGATGGATTTAGTTTTTAATTTTTTAATGTCTACATATTTAATAATAACTATTTAAAAATTTTTTTACCAAGCATTAACATAACCAGTGCTGTTCATTTAAATAGCCTTGGAATATTTTATAAAAAAAAAATCTATTTTTACCTTGTTTCCTGATCCATTCTTGTCGCTGGAATTCAGCCTCTTTCTGGAGCTTCTTGTAAACTAGAAATTGAAAAACAAGGAAGTGTGGAGTTGAGCAGCACAAACGCACATGATGCACATGAGGATGAAATGCACATGATGGTCATTGCTATGGTACTCAAGATTGTGATGGCCCTGCTTGTTCTGATTTTTATAGATAGAGAGACAGCCTTTGAGAACTAAATAACTCTGTGTATATTTGCGTCTGTGAGTGAGTGTGTGTGTGTGTGTATGTGCGTGAGCGCGTGCGTGCGTGTGTGTGTGTGTGTGTGTGTGTGTGTGTGTGTGTGTGTATGTGCGCGCGTGCGCAGAAGCCAGAAGACCAAGACAGGGTCTTACTATGTAGCCTTGACTGTCCTGGAACTTAAGAGCAGGTTGGCCTTGAATTCACAGAGATCTGCCTGCCTCTGTTTCCCAAGTGCTGAGATTGAAGCCATGCACCACCATCACCACCACACCCAGCTCTCCACCTTATTTTTTAAGACAGGGTTTTTGGGGTGGAGAGATGGCTCAGTGATAAGAGCATATATTACTCTTGTATAGGACCTGAGTTCAAGTCCCAGCACCCAAAACTGGGCAGCTGATTAACCACCCATAACTCCAACCTACTTCTCTGCATACTCACACAAAAACACACACATACTTGGAAATAATTTAAAGAAAATCTTTCTAACTAAACCTGGAGCTCACTGATTTGGCGAGACTTGCTGACCAGCAAGCCCAGGGATTCTCCTGGCTGTCTCCCCAGCACTGGGAGAAGTATATGCTGCTGTGCTGGACTTCTGATGTGGGTCCTGGTGGTCTGAACTCAGGGCTTAGTTTTTGCACAGCAGGCACTTTACTGATGAAAGCCATCTCCCAGGCCCCAAGGCTAAATAACTTTTCCAAGGTCATAAAGCTAGGACATGATGAAACCATACTGGCTGTTACAAATATAGACATCTACCCGACTTTTGCAGCTTGTGAAACGCCACTTCTTATATCATGGTGGTTTTCACAGACATTTATCACAGCTGACCTCTACCGTCTAGTTATAATATTTGATTGACAGATTTGGCACACATTCCGTACTTTTACATTTTTTCTTTCCAAAGTTTAATAATTTAGAACAATCACAGATTGTTAAAATACTGTTGTGGTTTGTTACTGAGACACACACACACACACACACACACACACACACACACACACACACACACACACATATGTATATATATATATAGTTCTGGCTGTACTGCAACTTCCTAGGTTGAAGAATTTAGTAATGCATACTTGTTTACATATGAAACTATTTAAGTCCAGCCATGTCTGAAAGTCAGGAACAATTTTGGGTGTTCTTTTAAAGTTATGTTCATTTTGAGGCAATGGGATACCATGGAAAATATTGACTAGATTTTGTAATTTGATGCAGGAATTCATTAAACAGTTCCAGATGCCAGTCACGGGACCTCTTTTAAGCCATGAGGTATTTGCCCTGAAGTAAGTAGCCAAGTGTCCATTGAGCGTCCCTCAGAATTCTTACCGTCTCCAATGAGAACAAGAGTAGAATGGCCGGTTGCTTTCCCATCTTGGATCTGGAATGTGTACGTTCCCTCGTCCTCATCCTGCAACTTCTCCATGAACATTTCAATCACGCCAGTGTTTCGGTCAATGTGCATCTTGTATTTCTTCAACGTAAAAAGATAAAAACAGGGAACTCAGAGAGGCAAACATTTGAAGACAATAACCCCGATGAAATCAAAACAAATCACAAAGAATCAGAATTTTAATATTTCTAAACAACTAAGCAAATTGATCAAAGATCTTATTCCTGGAAAAAGGAGCACTCTGTGGGTGTATGAATTAAACAGGAATTGACTATGAATAGATTGAAATCTCAACAATAGGGTCACCCAAACAAGACCTTCACAGTTGATATGCTGTGAAGATGGGGGAAGCCTCACAAGGCCTCATCCCTAAATGAGAGTTGTAGGCAAGCAATGGCTGCCAAGAAAGGGAGAAACAGTCTTTTCCTAGGACAAGCCCCATAGGTTACCCAGTCCCAGGCAGTCATCCCTAAACACATATCTATACAAGCCACACTAAAGGGACTCGGCAGGTTGTTTAAGAGGTCATGGATCTAAATTATCTAAATGGGAGTAGGAGGGCATGGAGGAGGTGGAGAGCAGGTTAGAGGGGTAGAAATGATGTCTAAATAGTACAATGGATGAAATTTTAAAAAATTAAACTATTAAAAATAAATAAGTATTTTTAATTATAAAAAGTAGGAGGGAAGCCTACCGGCCCTTCAAAAATTTCCTTCTCATTAAATATATAGTTGACTTTGGCATTGCCAGACAGCTTCTCAGCCTGCATCCAAAACCGGACCTGACCTTTCTCCAAAATTTCAACTGCCAGCTCTGACTTAGTTGGGACAGCTAGGAAAAATAAAAATAGACATAGTAAGTCATCATACTGGCAAACAACAATATTGATACAGACATTCTAACAAGTGAAAAAAAAAAGTCAATACCAATAGCAATGTAGATCCCTGATTCCTGCAAGACCCAGAGACAGCGAGCTTGTTACAGGGAGGACCTCAGAATAAGGGACAGAGGCCTTGGCTGTCATCCTTGGGATGTCACCCCTTTTGAATCATAGTTGTCCCAATTGTCAAAACAGGGAAATGAAGTGGTCTATAGGGGGACGTCTGGTTAAAACGTCTGTGACTCTTCTGCAGCTTTAGTCAAGGATATTCAAGGGCATACAAAGGACAAATGAAAAAAGTTCTCAGCTGACCCAGGATGGCCAGCACCTAGCCCCAAGTCTGCTAGGAACAAGCTGTGTGGCAGGCAAACTGCAGAGACGCCTTTCTTTGCATTTTCCTCTATCCACTCCACAGAACTAGTACAGATTTGCTCTGCTTGGACACTCTGCACTTGGAGAGAGAAGACGGGCTTTGGAGCTGAAGCATGACCTTGAACAGTTGCTCCCCTCCTTTAGCCTTATGGTCCTCACCTGTCAACACAGACACTGCAGGCCTCACTTGGCTATCAGACCATTAACTATGGTACAACAGGACACATTCAAATTGTGGATAGTGATCAGTAATTGGAAGTAAGTTCTCTGTCCCCCACCAAGTTTACTGATGAGAAAGCTGAAGGCTAAGTAAGAGTCATGACATCTAGGCCACAGAGCTAAGCCCATGATGATCCCTGCTATCCTGTGCTGTTCTTTGTCCCAATTCCATTTCTCTGATGAACACTGTGGTTTTCCAGTGTGAATAAACATGAGTGGAGCAGATAAAAGACAGTTCCCAAGACCAGAGTCTAACCCTTGCTACAAATAAGTCTTGAGACTAGAAAGCATCTTTTAGAAAAGTCTGGAGATCCCATCATGGAGGTCCTAATACATGGGTGATGTGACTTGGAGTGGCAATGTGAAGGAAGGGATTGCCCTTCTCGAGAGCCTTTGATGCTCTGTCTGCCCTGAGTCACAAGAAGATCGTTTAGAGGAAAACAGACCACCATGAACGGCCACTGAGGGCCCAGAGCAAACACGGCATGTGCATACATGGGGGCGGACTCTGGCATGGTTATGGGAACAGCACTAGAATCAGCCCCTTGGCTTCATCAGCTATATGCAACTGGTCTAGTTACTAGCTCCCCTGGCCTCATGTTCTTAACCTCTAAAATCAAACCACCACAGTACGAACCGTTTCCGGGTCAGTGTGTGTCCCAATGACACATTCTATCTAAATGCCATAGAAAGGGCCTGGCATGTAATAAATGCTCTATGCATGTTGGCTATTAATATTTTGGTATCTGTTTTTTCCTCCAGTTGCTTCAACAATACCCTATAATTACAAAATATAATGTGTTGACAATTGGAGACACATAATACTCTATCTATATTTATGGATATATGCTTATGTGTGTGTACACAATACATTGTTTGTGTGGGTGGGACATGAGCAAATGTCTACAAATGGAGAGCTGTGAGGCAGGATGTTAATGATACTACATATCTGACTCACCACACTGCAGTTTAATATTGTTACTGGCAAAGCAGGTCATATTATTTTCAGTTTTTACATCTATACTTTTTATCTTTTCCTTTCCTCAGATCCAAATTACCTTCTCTGGCAGTTTATTTATTCTAGAAAACATATTATTTGTAGATTGAAGGCATATGCCTAATGGCTTTCAAAGTAGTCTTGAAAATGGCCTTACAGAAGAAAGTTTGCTATATTAAAGGATAAAGGAACAGAATATTTAAAATTTTACGTTCAATGAGAAATGAGATACTTAAAACCTTATAACAATAAAAACGACTTAATGTTTTCCTTGAGGAGGAGGAAGTGGGTGTGACTTAAGGAATTAGATGTGCTGCTTTGACCCTGGTGGCGGACCTCTGAAAATGGCCCTTTAGTGACGTCATCACTGTGGCTGGGGGAAGAAAACACTGGAACTGTCCAATTTAAAATGCGGTTTCAAGGCTCTAAGAAAAACTTCACTGGATTGGGGACCTGATATTCACACTCAGAGTTTAAAACATGTCCTTGCGCTGGGCTCTCCCTGGGTGCCAACTGTGTTGTTACAGCTGGTCTCTAACAAGGAAGAAGCCAGAGTTTGCTGTCACCCTGTCTCCAAGCAGCAACAATTATGATCCTTAGGCTTACACAAGATCAAACATCTCAGTGGAGCTGAGAACAACGTGAGTCGGTTATGACTTCCGTAATTATACTGTCTCCAGGTCTATATGATCGTCAAACCGCAGGAGGCCCAGGTAATGTGAACCCAACAAGTGATGCCCTGTCTTGACTTCTTCACCACCATCTTTTAACCTAAATGGAAATGTTGTTGGGGAAACGGTTGCCTGGATACGTGAACAGTGTTTACTAACTAGATTAGTGCTTCTTTCCATTTCTACCAGGCTTGAGTAGAGGATGTAAACATGTACCTTAGAAACAGCTGCTTATTAGGTCCTAAGAACTGTCACAATAGCCAAGCCTAGAAAAAGAAACCAAAGCCTGGGCAAATGGAGATAATTTGCTCAGGGTCACAGAGCAAAGAATGTCCAGGGAGGCCTCCACTGTCCCTATAGTTTTCAAAATTAACTTTTCAAACATCATCCACAATAATATTTTCCAGTTTTATGGCTAATAAACACACAGATGAAATTAATGCCATGTGCTAAGATCTCCTGAAACTCCATAGTTATGAAGGAAAAAATATGCATAAGCATTGAGGAATCTTTTAGATTCTTAATTTACAAGAGGGAGCATATTTGACCACTTTTTAATCTGCTTTCTCAAACACTAGATTGTGTTTCTCTGGAGGCGTCTCTACTTTGGCCAATGGGTAAGAGATCGTTTCAGGCCAGTGAGCTTTTTGGTGTTATTTTCTTTCTCTTCTCTTAGGTGTCAGCTGTGGAGTTTAATCTTTTATATGGAAGGTTCCTTATTTAGGGGCTTGTAAATAGTTCAGAAGGGCTCTTCTTCTGAACAAGGCCCTTTA
>CABHPR010150513.1:0-40626 GCA_902168415.1 Peromyscus melanophrys | reverse complement strand
AAAAAAAAAAAAAAAACCAGAGCCAGGCGGAGGTGCCACATGCCTTTGATCCCAGTACTTGGGATGCAGAGCCAGGAGGATCTCTGTGAGTTCCAAGCTAGCCTGGTCTACAAGCTAGATTGAGGACAAGCACCAAAACTACACAGAGATTTCCTGTCTCGGAAAACAAAACAAAATGAAAAAGAAAAAGAAAAACAATCATGGCATTTAATGTTAATGAATATAAATAACAGAAAACAAAGTACATTTTTGAGTAATAGTGATTCCTACTTGCTTTAAACGCATTTTCTAAATAGAGATATTTAAGGAACTAAGGTTTTCCCTTATATTTTCCACTTGAATGAGTTCACATTTTCCTCCAAATATCTTAAATGGTCAATAACAAAATGTCTAAAGAGAGTAAATAGAAAACCCCAACTGCACCAGTGGCATTCGCATTAACTTTCTCCGACAGGTGCGTGACTATCATTTTTGTGATGTGTCTTTTGTTGTACATATTTGCTTTTTTGAGATGAGTTTCTGTGAAGATTACAGTTGTGTTTTGGAGTTAATTCAGTGTGCTATGAGTTTACTCTTTGATCTGAATTCATCTGATTTAACAATTTTGTAGGGAGTTTTCTTACAAGGCATGGATAAATTTCCAAGGAAAATATCATAAGCAAATTTTTATGTTTTCTAAACAATGGAGTCACCTTTTCCCCAATCATGAAGGCCTTTTGGTAAAGTTAGCAAAACGCTGTGGAAATCCATCAGCAAAGCTGTGGAACTGAAATTATTAGTCTCAATTTTGTGATAAACATCACTTCCTCTAATTGTGTAAGGAAGTAATGGAATGTGTGGGCCTATCATATCCTTTTAGTAAAGTGGAATTCAATTTGACTAATTTTTTATGTCAGTTCTTTGGGGCGGGAGTTTGACCCTAGAGCCTTGAGCATTCTCTCTCTACCACTGAGCTAACTGAAAGATAATTCCTTCATGCAAGTTTAGTATTTAATGCAAAAGATTAATATTTTCCATACTATCAGGAACATACTTTAGTTCTCCGCAAAATAAACAGCAAGTAGTCACTGTAGTTAAGGAATAATTTACATTGTTTGAAAAATGAATCAGAAACACCGTACTAACCATCCCAGCTAAACCCTTCTCGGCCTCTGAACAAAAACGTCCAAAAATCACCCCAAATTCTGGCTTCCCATGCAAGATGTAAACACCTTCCCACAGTGTAGTGCTTGAGTTCTGGATTGGTAGTTTGGGGATGAAGTTCTAACGCATCTTCTTGTCTTTGTTCAAGTTATAGTAGTCCTCTTTGCAGCTCTGAAAAGGCAACGCAAGACTGAGCCTCTAATCTTATCCAAGGAAGATATCAGAGACAACATCGTGAGCTATAACGATGAAGGTGGCGGAGAGGAGGACACCCAGGCCTTTGATATCGGTACCCTGAGGAATCCTGCAGCTATTGAGGAGAAAAAGCTCCGGCGAGATATAATGCCTGAAACGTTATTTATACCACGGAGGACTCCTACAGCCCCAGATAACACGGACGTCCGGGATTTCATTAACGAGCGGCTCAAAGAGCATGACCTGGACCCCACCGCACCCCCCTACGACTCCCTGGCTACCTATGCCTATGAAGGAAACGACTCCATCGCCGAATCTCTGAGCTCATTAGAATCAGGTACCACTGAAGGAGACCAAAACTACGATTACCTCCGAGAATGGGGACCTCGGTTTAATAAACTAGCAGAAATGTATGGCGGCGGAGAGAGCGACAAAGACGCTTAGCCTGGCACCAGAGTTCTGCTCCAGGAGAAAAAAGTAACTTTGCGGATCTTGTCTCCACTTCACAATATTTGATATTCAGGAGAATTTTTTCCTGCCACTCAGCACAAGTTTTCCACTTATTTCTTAATTTGTTCATTAATTATATTAATTCTTTCCTGTAGGATGTCTCATGGAATATATACAACGTTTTATTTAATCACTTCCAAGAGCCAAAGCTATGGAAATTCAATGTTGTCCATCATAGTAAATAAAAGAAACCTGATCAGGATAGTTCTCCCTTAAGCAACCTCACGAACAAGCCGCTTCTGTTAGATACACGTCTTGCCCTTGCAAGTGAAGCTTTGAAAAGGCAAAGAAAACATTTAAGATATATCCTGTTCTGTACATTAAGTTAAAAAAAATAATGTACATGTGGTGTTGTAGGTGTGATATGCAGCCTGGTATATAAGCCTTTGTGCAATTTCATTTCATCAAATTCTATCTGCTAATGTTTTATATTTATATTTTTGTATTTATTTTTAAAAAAATAAACCAGTTTTTACAACTACTTCGTCTCTAGCTTTTCTTTTCCATAAATTTCTTTTCTTTCTCCATAAATTAAGTATCTTGTTACCAAATCAAATTAAATACATGAGAAGAAATATACTTTATAAGCAATGTTGAAAGCCTTGACCAAACAGCTATCACAGGTAAGCACTGCTCTTCTGCAATAAATCATTACACTGTGATATGTGCAAAATTTTCTTACTAAAAGCATCCGTCAATTATAAACCACTTATAAATTATCATTTGAAAAATTTACAAGAATGGTGCTCTAACCCACTAAAGTTGCAGAGTCAATCACACTTAAATCATTGCCACTCTTGGCTCTTGTGCTAAATATACTGGTGGTCCAGCATTTTCCTCTCACCCATATTTACTAAAATAGTATCTGGAAGAATAAAACATTTTCTCGTTTTTGAATGACATTTGTGCTATTGAGGTTTATAGACAATACGAGTTCAGACGGTTCTCAGGCTGGAATAATCATTGAATGGAATTATATTTACCTCCCATGGTGACTTTGAAAATGCCTAGTACTGACAGTAATAACACTGAATATTCCATTAAGATGCAGTTTCACAATTATGTCAGCTTTCCGAGATGCATCACACATTATTGTAACAAAGCCTTTCTGTGTAAGAATGACTTAATAGACAGCAAAAGAACAAGTTGAAAAACAAACTTTAAAGTGCTGGTGGTAGATCATCAAATGTTACTGAGAATTCTGGAGGTGAGAGCAATATTATTACCTGTTGTTCAAGTCCCACGCCATGATTCATTTGTAAATGGAATACTTTATTAGTAGATATGGAAGTCGCAATCCCTGCTGAGTATATTGTAAACAATACCAAAGATTCATGTGCTAATTAGTGAGAATGCTATGAGTTGAGTAGTCTGTCTGCTATGTTGATATATCCTTAATGCAGAACTAATTATTTCAGTCTTTTTGGATGGTGACTTTTTTCTAGCTTCCAGGCTGAAAGGGCCCACACCACTCTACCCACTGATGCTTCAGTTTGTCTAATAGTCTGATTATGAAAGAGAGACAACCCATGAGGCTCAATTAAAATCACAGCCAAGTAGTGCTAAGGACACATCAGGCTGGATATTAACACTTCATTTGACAGAATCCACTAATGTATATCATACATTGGCTTCTAAAAGAAGGTTTAAGAAAGAGAACTTTTCCCTTTGGTGCTGATTTGAAATGAATAAAATGCTGTTTCGTAGAGAGATCAGTCATTAAAAGAAGAATAAGTTGACAAAAGAAAAGAAAAGCAAAGGCCTCCTAATGTCTCAAATTGGTCATAATTAAAATTAAAATTTTGGTTGGGATTATTTCTACCTTTTCCACACAAGTAGTTCCTTGTGTCAATCTCAGTTATCAATGACGTAATTCTTATGTCTATAATGCAATTCTTATGTGAAGACTTTTAATTATCTTCATTCAGAAATGTCAAGTGATGCTAAATTGTTCTGGCATTTACTTAGTCATCCATTATTTTAAAAACCAGGAATTGTGACAGTAATCTCTATCATATCCAAAATTAACTTCAGATATGGTCTTTAGTAGGATGGATGGGCAGGCTTATTTGCCAGTTGTGGAGAAATTGGTCAGTAGCAGAGCACCAATATTGCTATTAATGAAGATGGTATGCTAAAGTTATTGCTTGGTAGCCATGAAATTCAGAACATATGTTATAAAAATCTATTTCTAGTCTCTCAGTCACCTGCTGGTATTGTGCTTGCACAATGGAATGGGCAGAATGTAGTTTATTCCAACATTAGTTTTCGGTGTCAATGGGGCTACTGTCTCTCAAAATATTATTGATGTAATTGAAACAATGTAGGCTTTTCATTTCTTCATCCATATATATCTTCAATATAAATTGTTTATTGAGCATCTATTATAAACCTCAAGGAATGTTCTAACACCCAGAGATGTAATAAATTATATATAATTCTTCTATTTATAACTGTGTATTTCTTTCACTTGTAAAGTTAAAAGATGGGGAAAACTATATTGTAATGAAAACCACTGAGTTTATAATAAACTATCTAGCTCTTATGATTAGCTTTTCTAGGAACAGAATCATTCTGTTCTCTTTTTTTCCATGACTTATATATTTAGAAATTTGAAAATGACTTCTGAACTTTGGAGCATTAAAAATGCTAACCAAGTATCGTTTCTACTTGTAGCAAAGTATTAAAGGTTATGAAATTACAAATTCATTGTCTTAAATTTAAATTTCTCTCTCTCTCTCTCTCTCTCTCTCTCTCTCTTTCTCTCTCTCTCTCACACACACACACACACACACACACACATACACGCCCACACACGCACGTGCGCATGCGCACACACGTAGGGACACAAACATATATATATACAGTGTTATATAACTTCAAAAATATTGGGCATGTACTGGTAGGACAACTGATTCAATATCTAGGGTCTTTCAAAATAGAAGAGGTTAATATTAGAATTCATATGTCTTAATATATCAATATATCTATGTAAGTTTCTAGATATAATTTATTTCTACAATATGTGCACATGTAACTATAACTATGATGAACCGATTCCATAAAACATTCAAGGATATCGTATGTTTTAGAGTTTATGAGTAGACACAAAAACTAATGTGTATGTATGTGTTTTATGTACAATTTATCCATTAAGTAATGTCATCTAAACACACACTGGGAGCTGAGTCTCTTCCTGTAGTCCTTTTTACACTATGAGTCTTTGTATCTTCATACCAAAGGCAACAATAGGGAATCTCCACAATTACATCCAACTCATTCACTAGTTGTGAATTAATAGTTACATCTTGTTTGTTTTAAGAGAAAAATGAATTAAAGTTCATAAATTTTCAAAGGATCCTGAAAAGATGGAATACGCATAGGTCTTTCTCCTGGAAAATCATGTAAAACAAATGTTACATATGAGTGCATATGTATGACACAACAGTATATCAGATTAATACAGAGGAATACAACTAACGAAAATACGGTAAGAATGGTGCTGGCTTTCTGTCTAGGAGTGTTCAGTACATAGTACCTACCTAGTTTGTGGTAGTCAATTACATATTTATCTTTCATCATTACAAAATTACCTTACTGTTAAAATACATTTGTCCAAAACAGAATTGGATCTTGTTGAATTGTCATCATTCTCACCAGTCTCTGCCACCATTCTTCCAATTGGCCTATTCACTAGTATTAAGCACCACTCTATCACTTTTTTGTCACACATGCAAATCATTTTATCTTTAATTGCAATAATTGCCTAGCACTTTAATATCCCTACCTAATGCATTATGAGCCAAATAACTATATTCTTCCACATGTGCATGTACCTTCCTTGTAGCTGACCTCATAATTTCCTCTATGATAGCTACTAAGATAATTGTCTCAAAAGCTCTCTGCCTCTTCAGATGTGCTATTCACTACCCACTCATCTATTCTAATACAACATCATTGATCTTTCTAAACTCAGAAGTTAATATAAAGTGTTATCTTACTCTGTTTTTTTAAAATCTTCCCTAGAATCTCCTTTTCTTAAGATTAATTCTAAATTACTACTAAAGATTAATAAATCCCCCAACCAGAAGACATTAAATCTCATTACACAATTAGTTGCATTTATGTTTTTTTTTCCCTCATTCCTAAGAGAACTTTTGTTGTTATTTTAATGTTTGCTATCCCACAATTTATGGCTGAGGTTCTCTGGGAATCTTACTGATGGCTGCTCCTAATAGGAATAACTTATATACAGCAAGTCAAGAAAATAGCTATGCATTTCTCCACCAAGCATACAAGCCTGTTGCACTTACATCTATCTACCCTACTGCTGGGGCAGCATTGTCCTCTAATGAGATGCTCACTCCAAGTCCTTGGAATCCTTTATGGTCTTGTATTTTATTTAATTTTTTAATGAAAATTTTTCATATAATGTATTTTGATTATGTTTTCTTCTTCTCATCCAATTCTTCTCATATCTTTCTCAACTCCCTATCCACACAATTTTGGGTTTTTCCTCTTTATCTCTTTCAAAGCAACCAAAAATTGAAGAAGAAGAAGAAGAAAAAAAAAACACATTCAAAAATGTGTCCTATCTAGTGTGATCTTGCATGTGACTGAAAATAGCAGCTTTGATCCTTTGACCTTGTCTAATATACAAAAGTGTACACCTCAATATTTCCATTCTCTTGTCCAAGACAACTCTTTCCACAACTGCTGGAAGTAGTTAATCGTCTTCCTAACTTTGCCCTTTCCTTTTATCTAATTCTCCAATTATCAAGGTCAGGAGAATGTTTCTCAGCAAGTTTCCTATGTGATTGTTTCCTTCTCCTAAACTCAGTAATGATTTCTGGTTTTACTCAAAGAGATGAGAAGATTCTCAAAATGACATGGGTCTCTCCCTTCATCTTGAGCCCTTCATCTACTCTTCCATTTACAGACCCACCTTGCCACCTGCTTTTTCATTCCTTTCCTCCATCATGTGTTCACCCTGGCCACCCCTTCTTTCTTTCTCTGTTTACATTTTGATCAATTAGTTAAATCAAGGTCTGCTCTATTATTTTTACATTATGGAATCTGTAACGCTGTGGCCAGCAGAACTGAAGTTGAATGTCATTGCTTGTTTTTTTATATATCTATATATTCTTTTACGTTTCAATGACTTTTTTCCCTATGGCTAATTTCTCTCTCGTTCAATCACAATATGTTTACAAGAACATGAATTTTGTCAGCTTTTCCCAATATATAGAACTGTTTAGTTTACAGATGCTCAATAAACATTTGTTGGAAGAATTTTTAAAAAGCATTTTATTATTTTACTTAAGAGCTAATTCTTTGGAATGCACCTAACATATTAAAGGTTTATAGGACTCCTTTCTGTTTCCACTGTGACCTTTTCAGACTGATAGGATGTGCCTTAATGATCCCTTCACTTTCTGGCAACCATTTTGGATATTATTTTAATAATATACAATTCTACATGCCTGCAATCCTAGCTACTGAGACAAGAAGATCAAAAGATCAAAGCTGTCTTGGTGTTCAGTGTGACTTCAAAGTCAGTCTGGCAACCTTGTCTCAAAAAGGGGAAAAATAGTAAAATTAAAACACAAAATAATTAAAAAGGTAGCACAGTGTTAGTGTCCTTGCCTAACATGTACAAAGCCTTAGATTCAGTCTTAAAAAGTGAAAAAAGGAAAAAGAACCATCCACAGTAGTTTTAACAGGCATACAAACCTCTGAACTGTTTTCTGTGAAATAAAACAATGTACAATTATTTTAGAGGGCACACATGTCTAATTGTTTTCTATGAAATAATATTGCAAAAGTTTTTTAAATCCAAAGATCATATTAATGAGAACTCTATTAAAATAAATGCTAGCGTCAGAGGATGGTTATCACTTCACATAGAGTTCTGGTGGCTTGGAATCTGTGTCATAACTGGGGAGCTTAGTCTAAAACCGTGGAAAGACTGCATAGTGAGACAGATACTTCGGGAAAGTATGAGGAAAGATCATGAAGAAAGGGAATGTTGAAATGAACCAAAGCGCCACAGACTTCAATGAACCCTCCCCTTCAACAGGACAAGGATTAGTTTTGAAGTAATCTCCACATACAAATTTTTATTTATTTCATTCAAACCATAACATCTGCATACATTTGGACCTTATGGACTACTTTGTACAAGTTTCACTTGCAATATCACCAAGATCCACTGAGATACTGACGTTGGAGGAGAACCTTCAAAGCTACCTAGGCATGGACTTTAGAGACTAGCTTGATTTATAAATCTAAAACAAACCTGACACAGAAATGCCAAAATAGCTGCTGATGAGTATATGTGCTCGGAACCCTAGCGACGCTGTTGATTTTTAAAATAATGAAAGAAATTTAGAGAATCAATAATATATTTTAAAAAACTGTCCCTTTGAAGTCATTAAAACCACACTGAAAAATGTAAGTACCAACAAGCTTGTATTTGTTTCATGGAATTCATTTATTTTATGTATTTTAATTTGAATGAGATTCTGTTGCAAATCTTGTTAATTACTTACAAGTATGTATATAAAGCTTACCTCCATGCTGAATCAGCTATTAATAGAAAAGAAGAGGGGGAAAGTCACTTTTTACAACTATGATTAATGAAATTAAAAAGTAAAGAAACAAAAATAATTTTTCCAGATATGAGTTTTGATTCTTGCTTTAAAGGGTTCTACTTCAGAACATATGCAAATTAGCAAAATGGACATTCTTTATTACTTTAATAAGAAAGGATAAAAAGATTAGGAAGCACATAATGGAAACCTGGTAGACTATGTGAGACTTTTTTTTTCCAGTTGTGGAATTATCCTGAGTTGGGAACGTGACATTTACAACTCCACAGGAAGGTAACACAGCAACTCCATCCCCAAATTTATCCGAACAAACCTCCTACACATTGTGAAATATTTAGAAGCAGGCCTGAGATTCTTAGTATGTTTTTTGCCTCTTTTTACAATCAAAAAGATTGAAGCTGAGTTTTCTTCTCAGCGTGTACCCAGCCTAGCTGTTATAGCTTCACTTTATTTTCTTTGCTTTCACTACTAATATACTGAAATTTTCTTACATTATTTTCCCAAAAGTGATCTCTTCTAAAACACTGTGTTAACATGACTAGATCTGTGTTATATAAAAAGCTAGACAAATCCAGTGATTATTTCTGCTGGTGTTTTAATGTTTTTTTTTCTTTCTTTTTCAGAACAGGCCTTTAGCTTTATGAAATCCTTGTGTGAAATTTTCATCTGAATACATGATTAAATTTCAAATTTCTTTACTTTAAAGGGGTTAAAATATTTAAAGTTAGCTGCATTTGTGATTGTGTGAGCAGCCCCAAGATTGTAGGTGCATTTGTGATTCCAGCGCATAATCATTACTATATACTGACATGTCTATGTAATTTAGATAAAAGAAACTCCGAATTTATCCTTCCATTTGCTTAAAACACTTAAACCTGATAAAGCACTAGTCCCTGTTGCACACTGGGCATCTACATAGCTATTACATAAATTCCCGTTGAGTGACTGATTATTCTTGGCATTCCAGTGCTTTGTTTTCTAATTTTGGCAGCATGGAAAATGTCAGGTTCCATACCTTCCCTACCCTCAACCAAAAAGGCAACATGTTTCATTCATATCTGAAAAAGCATATTCTAGAAATGTCACGGCAACCTTTAAAGATGACAGTCTCTGCCTAGGAATTCTTGACAGCAACTATGCACAATTACGCCAGCTATATATCGAAATTTTCTTACATCATTTTTACCAAAAGTGATAGCTTGAGAAGGCAGCATGTAAGGATTGGTTGGAAGGAAGCAAAAATCTGATGCACTCTTTAAAATTTTATTTTTAATATAGAAGTAGAGTAAGTGGAATTCAATTTTAAGTTGTTTAAAATAGAAAACCGAATGGCCTCAAATACTTAAAGGTAAACTTTTTTAAAATAACTTTTCTACTTGAAAGTTTTTATAATTATAATATAGAATATTGGTTCCAATTTTATATCTCTTCATATTCAATTGGGATAAAAAAATAAAGACAAGCACAAAAAAAGGGTACACTCCAAATAATTTATCATCTTAGTGCTAGGATAAACTTCAATAATAGTGTCACCCACACGTGTGCTTAAAAAACTTGCACAATGAATTTTGACTATTTTATTATACGGGAGTTAATTGAGGCTGTATAGGCCTGGTGGTGGTGGTGGTAATGTTTATGATAGCTGGAACTGGTTTGCATTCTCTGTTCCAGAATTTGCATTGTCTTTTATAAAAGACATAAGCAATTACCACAAGGACACAAAATGGTAAATAATATTATTATGCTCACTTTCTACGTGAGGAAAATTTAATGTCTGAAAGACAAATGAAATTGCTTAAAGTCCAACTACTGCTAAATGAGTTGAAAGTCAACCGAACTTGTCTGGAACTCTTACACCGATAATTAATACTGGGGAGAATTTTTAAATGTCAAACTGCATCTCTCAAGATATTAATGATAATGAATAGATCATTCTCTACAGTGCTAATTTGAATGATTTTTTATTTAAAATGGTAGCATATTACCCTTGTACATTGCCACTGTCTAGTTTATTAATGATATGTGAATTTGTAAGAATTTTGGTCATCACAGGTCAATTTTCATCAGAATTAATGTTAATAAACATACATTTGAGAATACATTTAGAATAGTAGGGATTTTTCTGTTATAATTTAGCTTATCTCACAGTTGGAATTGTAAAACATCATACTGGATACATTCATATAAATCTTTGGTAGCTAATGAATTAGAAGTAATTGCATTAATGAGGAAAATTATAGACAATACAAAATGTTTTTTTTATTGGCAAAGCCAAAAGGATCCTGGGTCCTTGCTAGCCAAACAGTCCATTGAGTTGGTGAGTTCTAGCTTCAGTGATAGATCTTATCTCAAGAAAAAAAAATGGTGAAGTGAGATTTAGGAATACATTCACCTTTTGTCCTCTTATTTTTACTTGCTCACAAACATGCGTACAGCTCTTCCCGTATATTCGTATCCACACAAATACACCAAAAATACACACTAAATAAGAATGATTTTTATTTCCTTTATTTCATTTAAACAATTAACACCAAACTCAAGTAACTATAATTGGCTAGTGTGCACCTTATATCGTCAACAACTCAAAATAGCACTCTTGTGTGTTTGTTGTTATGGGAAGCAAGGAATTAAAGACAAATATAAAGATAAATCCTCTTTCACAACTCCTAACTTATTATTTGGTATGAAAAACAGAAGAAACATGATACAGTTCTATGATAAAGATATAGAAAACAAGATTAGATTCAAGAATGAAGAATTAGTTTTTAACATGAGATTATAAAATTAGTTTTTAACATAACATTATAAAAATAATATCATCAGGTCAATATACTGAATTTAATTTTGGATTATAGAGAGTGATGAACAGTTTTCTTATTTGTGTTGTTTACTTAAGCAATATTCTAACTACTCTAAGATTATGTTTTTCTCAATCAGTGATTGATTTTTATCTGTATACTGAGGTGTTCTTGCTATTTCTTACAGTATGTCTAGGCTAAAGGGTGTTTTAGTTGTGTTTTCTATCATGATGCTACATATCAAATCACCTTCACAGAGCAGAAACTTTCTTATGAACAGAAATTACTGCTATATAAATATATGGGTTTTTCCATGTGCATTTGGTTATTGCATTTGAAAACTGTATGAAGGAATACCATGGTCTTTAACATGCATTTTCCCATGCGTATTAAAAATGGGAAATGTCAATTAACATTATCAATTAAAATAAGCCTTCAGAACTTACTTAAGGATGTGAAACTTTTCAGTTGCCCAGTTTAAATAACACATACTCATAAATTCATTTTAGTGTGCTCTCACACTGTGTATGTCCAAATACAACTGCACGTTTCTTGTCTGCTCTTGAGTTCACTATAAAAAATGCAATTTTCTGCAATGCAGTGGCTCCCAATACTAATTATGTCTTGGATTTGTTCTGTTCCATTGCCGGGTGAGGACACTGCTCATTAAGGCTTTCTAAAAAAAAATAAAAAATATAAACAAAAAGTCCACTTCATTTGAGTTTATACATGCCCAAAATTTAAATAAAATTTAGCTGATTCCTCTAGGCCAGAATATCTCCCTTCTCTCTCTCTCCTCTCCTCTCTCTTCTCTTCTCTTCTCTTCTCTTCTCTTCTCTTCTCTTCTCTTCTCTTCTCTTCTCTACTCTTCTCTTCTCTTCTCTTCTCTTCTCTTCTCTTCTCTTCTCTTCTCTTCTCTTCTCTTCTCTTCTCTTCTCTTCTCTTCTCTTTTTTTTTCTCTCTCTCTCTCTCTCTCTCTCTCTGAGAGATCTCTTTCTCATATCATGGAATACCAGTGTCAGATACGAGAAACAAAGGACAATAAGACAATGAGGAAATATCTATTTGGAATTTATATGAGGAAATAGAAATATTAAAAGTTTAAAATAGTTTTTCCCCACATCACAATTATCACAAAAGTGAGTTGGATTTAAGCATTAGGCTGCCATCTGTCTCTACACCCTAGGCTTTTAATCCTATCTTATCTGTGAAAATTAAATCTAAAATTAAATTAATTCCTTAAGGAAGATGATTATTGATCAGAAGACCATGCTTCAATGCCAGATTGAAGGATCATGACCAGAAGTAAAGAGATCGCTGAAAGTATGAAACGTATTTAAATATGAAATCTGTTCAGGAGTGGAAATATGACAGGCTCAGTCTCAGCCTTATTCACGCCTAGATTTAAAAAAAAAAATGAATCAAGAAACTGATATCAATGGGATGATGGTTTCCAAGGCCTCAAGAGAACCATTTATTGAAAAAGTGAGCCTGAGAGGCTTGAGGAGTCTTTCAAATTGGAATTAGATAAGAAGCATGGTTAACTTTTGCCACTTAAAAATATACTTTATGTGGACTTCATCAATATATAGGTTTTATTTCTTCTTAATTCTATACTCTTGATGGATTGGTTAGAAGAAATACAGTTGCTTTTTGGTTTTTGAACTTTTATTTTATACAATGAAATGAAATTTGTAATTGAAATTTTTTCAAGAAATTTAGATACATATAGGAAATAGAATAATTTATGAAGGTATATTAACTGCACACTTGTAACTTCCTATTCTTTGGGTTTTGTAGATGGAAAACATTGAGGCAGACTGATTCTTTAAGATGAGGGATGAGTATTGCCTGCTAGCTTGCTGAAGTTAAGAACATCAAATCGAAAAATGAATATAAAGGCATCCAAAGATTTTTTTCAGCAAATATGCCTGGATTTGAGAAAATGTGCAAAAATATTTAAAATTAGTTACATATATATTATCATATCTACAGAAATTAATTTTTTCTCAGTATCATGGTTTTTAAATTAATTATAAATTTGCTTCCAATTCTTAAATATAGTTTTTGATGACAACCTAATGCATCAAATATTTTAAAATACATATGTATAGGATAACAACATGGAATTGGTCTGTAAATATCAAATTTTTATTTGAAAATTATATAAATAATATATTTGAAAATTATGTAATATTTGATCTTGAAGTACTGACTATTATAAAGAAAAAGTTAGAAGACATTTATTTAATTGCCTTGCTTTATTTTTTTTCATGTACAGAATTTAAGTAGTGTAGTACAGAATTAAATAGTGTAATTTAGTAATAGCTGGTCTGAATTGATGATGTACCTGTTCTCAACGACAATAACTTGTGGCCAATGCTTGAAATTTCTTAAGTAAAACCAGACAATATTCTTTTCACCCCTCTTGAGAATTTACTTTTACAGGAAAATGTATATGCTTATCACCAGTTTTCAAATTATAGCAATAATAATTAGATTCATGGTTTACAGGTGGTTTAAATGGAGATCATGCACTTGTTGCTATTCTCACAGACTATGTATGTTCTATCACCTTTTATATACACAAAAAACTATTCACTTCTTCCCTCTTTCTTTCCAACTTTCTTCTTTTCAGTGGCATCTTGTCTATTTTATACAGTACATAAAATGTTTGTATATTGTAATGATAAATTTTATTTGTCCACTTGCCTAAGTAAAAGGCTGAGCAGAAAACTAGAAAACATGGTTATAGATATGTCCAGGAGTAAGTGTATGGAAGAAAAGAGCACTTGGATTGGTAGGATGAGTAAAGATCCTTCATCACTGAGGGTAGGTCTAATCCAAACCAGTGAAGGCCTGCATAGTTCTGAAAAGGGGGAAATGTGCTTTTGTTTGGATGCACATTTTCTTAGACATCATTTCTTTTGCTCCCCAGAGCTTAAGATGCAAGCTAAATTATAATACCAGCAGACCTACATCTCCAGCTTGCCGAAAATAGACTGTGGAAATCCCCTCCCTTCCTAACTGCACGGATGAATGACTGTTAATAAATCACAGTCTTCACCTCTGTATCTCCCACATGTGCATATAGAGGCTTGTCCCAATTTAATATGCATTTCTTATTTCTGTTTCTCTGAAGAGTCTACATGAATATATATATGCAACTGCCCTGCCCATTCTAGTTTCACATTTATGTCTTAATACTTTGTTCTAGTTTCACATTTATGTCTTAATACTTGTTCCAGTTTATGTTGTTGAAAAACTTCCAGATATATATGTGTTAATGAACTAAAACACACATGTCTAGAATTTGGCAAAAATAGTAAGTGGCAATACCTGAGCCTTTATTCTTTCAAAATATTTCCTTTGAATATTTCATACTTGTTGGGCCATGTGGGAAAATACAAAATTTACTAGCACTTTGTTTCTAGAGTATTTTAAAAATTAATAGTTATTGCTCAATTGTCATTTATCCTCTGATGAATCTGAACCTAGATAAATACTAACTAGAAAGACATTAGATAGCTTTCTTTTAGCACTTTCAATAAATTTTTCTGTTTCTTAATTTTGAAATGTTCTTCAAATACTCTATTTATTTGAGGTTTTTAAAACTTTCTAAAGATTTCTGAACCAAGAGTCTGTTGATAATAGAAAATATTGCAGGTGGTGGTGGCGCACGCCTTTAATCCCAGCACTCGGAAGGCAGAGCCAGGTGGATCTCTGTGAGTTTGAGGCCAGCCTGGTCTACATGAGTGAGATCCAGGAGAGACACCAAAACTACACAGAGAAACCCTGTCTAGAAAAACAAAAAAATTAAAACATCTAGAAATAGAAAATATTGGTGGTCAACAAAAGAGGGATAATTATGGCTTAATAAGTAATGTATTTGTCAAGTTGACAAGAGGTCAATCGTGCTGGCTCATTTTCTGTCAATTTGACACAAGCTAGAGTTACTTAGGAAGAGATATCTCAACGGAAAACTTGTCTCCATCAGATTACCTGTGTGCAAGTCTGTATGTCATTTTCTCAACAATGACTGATGAGGATGAGGAACTTAGCACACTGTGATTGGGTGTAGGGTATTACAAGTCCTTTTGGTCATCTTGTTTATCATAGCAAGAGAAAACCAATTAATACACACTCAAGATTCTCTCTTATCCTTATTCCAAAAACTTCCTCCAAACACCTCTTCTTTTTACGTTTGTCTCTTTTGTTTAAGAATTTATTTAATTATGCTACATTCAATTGCTTGTACCTACATGAGTCAAAGACTATTATTTAAGCAAGGACAGCTTACCCAGTGTGTACACCAATGAGGAATATGATTGTATCTCACCTAGCAATGTCAAACCATTTATAGATCCTCATTGAAGGGTAAGGCCTTATCTACCAATCCATGATGTAGAGTTGGTAGGCTGTTTTATGCAGGTCCTATGTATATAAGCACCACCCCTTCATGGATGTAACAGCCATGTCATATTCAGGAGCAGAAACTCATAGCACTCCTCGGTCTCTATTCTGCCTTCCTCTTATGCAATGCACTCTGAACCTTGGAGGGAAGTGATGTAGATGTCCTGTTTAGAGGTGAGCATTCAACAGTAACTTATTCTTAGCACGTGGATCAGTTATAAGACACTGAGTTAATTACTGTGTATGGTAAGCAGCAATTTTATATATATTGGCATAAACATAAATGTTAAGAAGCCATTTTGAAAACACAAGTATTTAGTAAAACAATAGTAGCAGGTTGCTCCCTAGGGCTTTTGACCTCCCAGGTTATGGATCTTTGATCAAGTTTCCAATACAGTCTGTGAACTTCCTACGGTGAAGCAGACCTCAAAGGTAATCAGAGAGTAGCTGGTTACCTACAATTCTCATGCCATTAGCACAGTAGTGGGTACATCTTGCTTCGCAGGTTGGTGTTTGTAGCTAGCAACAGCAATACCTGGGTTAGACCATGGGCAACTTTTCTCCCCAATCTGCTGGCATAGCACTTCAAGCATCTATGAAAGTTAGCAGGCAGAGAAGTTTCCAGTTAACGTTTAGCTTGATTTTTCCATGTCCTGCAATAAAAGCAGGATATCCTCAGCAATAAGGTCTTATTGTCTAAATCTACTGGGAAGCCAAGGATGGTGGTAATAGCCTGTATTGTTTTGGTTACCTTTAGGGCTACCCTAACCACGAAATTATATGGCAGAATTCTGCAACTAGCTCTATAATTATAATTTAATAACCTATAACTTCCAGGAGGAGCAGCATCCACCTATTATCCCTTTAAATTTTATTTTTATTTATTTGACAATATAATAAGTTTTTATAGGATTCTTTTTATGCCTTTTAGTTTGATTAACCTAGTCTAGCACTTGTTCCTCCCCGTACCCGCCCACTTCTACCCGACCTAACCTTTCCACCCTAATAATTTCCCTGAACACACCAGCATTGTATCTTTATGCTAAAATCAGCTGATTTGCAAACTGAATTCCATCTGCTTATTTTATTTCCTTATTTGCTTTTTTCATATAAAGAGACACACTGCTTTCTAAGAATAAAACATTGTATATTTGACAATAATTATCTTGTAAGGATGATGCATAATCTACTAACCACAATTTTAGATACAGATTTTTTAAGAATACCCTTCATAATATTGGTAATATTACTTTCGGTACTTAATATATAACTGGGGTTTTGAATTACATAAGAATGTTATTTCCATATTCATTAACATTATCATATGAACTAAATCAGATTTTAGTAGTATATGAAGGTAAAGTAGTGAATTATACTGATTGACTTGAAAGTTGATCTATTCTAAGTAATTTACTGATGTGAACTCACTCAATTCTCATAACATTTCAAAGGAAGAGATGGAATGAATTTACCAAAAGTCATGTAGGTATTAATTTGTCAAAATAAAAATTGACCCTAAAGTCTATATGTTCTGCTACTATATTTAATAATAATTTTTGGATAATAGTTACATAGATATATTTATTAAAAGGAAGGAAAATAAATACAAAATAACCTATCTTATACATAAAGTTATATAAAGATTTCAAAACTCCTAGGTCTCTGGGCTGTCCATTCTCTGGGTCTCTGCCCTCCAGGCTGTGTCAGCGATGGGCACCCTCTCATAGTATGGTTTTCAAGCTGGACCAATCATTGGTTGGCCACTCCCATAGTTTCTATGCCACCTTTGTCTCAGCATATCTTATAGGCAGGGCAGATTGTAGTCAGAGGTTATGTGGCTGGATTGGAGTCCCAACCCCTCCACTGGAAGTCTTGTCTGGTTACAGGAGATGGCCAGTTCAGGATCTATTTCCCCCGCTGCTGTGAGTATTAACTAGAGTCACCCTCACAGATTCCTTGGAGTTTCCCTTGTAATAGGTTTCTAGTTCATCCTAGAGGTTCCCTGATTCCAGTTGTCTTTCCCAGTACTTTCTCCCTCCATCCTCCCCAACCTGATCCCTCCTGTTCCCATGCCTGTTGTAAGTTGTTATTTGGCTCTTTTTGCTCTTTGAGGGACCCGCCATCCAGCTCCCAAATAAATCCCACATGGAAACTTATTCTTAATTATCAATAGCTGGTCTTTCCTTAACTTAAATTATCCCACTAACCTTTTGCCTCTGGACTTTTCCTGTTCTCTTACTTCTGTCAATCTTACTCTTACTCTATGGCTTGCTGTATAGCCGGGTGGCTGGCCCCTAATGTCCTCTTCCTTCTCTGGCTCCTAGATCTCCTCTCCTCCCAGATTTCTCCTTCTATATATTCTGACTGCCAGCCCTGCCTATCCTTTCCCCTGCCTCGCTATTGGCCGTTCAGTTCTTTATTAGACCATCAGGTGTTTTACACAGGCACAGTAAGACAGCTTCACAGAGTTAAACAAATGCAGCATAAACAAAAGTAACACACCTTAAAATAATATTCTACAACACATACCCACCAGACAAAAAAGAAAAAAAAAGTCAATGAAATTATTCCTAATGATAATCTGCTGTACCCCTAGATCATTGCCTAGCCCAATTATCGTTAGAGAGGCTTCACCCAGAAACTGATGAAAACAGACACAGAGACCAACAGCCAAATATTGGGCTGGACTTAGGGAATCAGACCAGAGGAAATCAGGAAAGAGGGAGAAGAAGGATTATGAGAGTCAGGGGCCACCACTTACAAAACCCACAGAAACACATAACCTGGGCTCATAGAGGCTTACAGAGACTGAACCACCAACCAGAGAACTTGCAAGGGGCTCATCTAGGCCCTCTGCATATAAGTTACAGTTGTGTAGCTTAGTCTTCTTAAGGGTCTCCTAACAGTGGAAGCAGAGGCTGTCTCTGACTATGTTGCCTGTTTTGGGGACCCTTTCCTCCTTCTAGGTTGCCTTATCCAGCCTTAATAGGAGAAGAGGTGCCTAGGCTTATTTCAACTTGGTATGTTCTGGCTGGCTGATATACACGGAAGGCCTGTGCTTCTCTGAAGAGAAAGAAGGAGTGGATTGAGGGGATGGGGAAGCAGGAAAAGGAGGGTTTGGTGGGAAGGGACTGGAAGGAGAGAAGGAGGAAAACTGTGATCAGGCTGGTAAAAAAAATAATTAGTTAAAAAAAAAGTATATTTCAAATCAGGTGGTGGTGGTGCACACCTTTAATCCCAGCACTCAGGAAGCAGAGTCAAGTGTATCTCTGTGAGTTTCATCGAGGCCAGCCTGGTCTGCAGAGCTAGTGTGAGGACAGTCACCTCAGTTACACAAAGAAACCCTGTCTCAAGGGAAAAGAAGAAAATCGAAACATTAAAGCTATAAAATAAAACAATAAAGGCAAACCGTCAAGCTGTCCTTTGACTTTCATTCCCAAGTTGTGATTACTCTAGTATCATCTAAAACAGGAAAGAGATGCAAGACACTTCCGCTTGGCAAAGAGTCTCCTTTCTGCCAATTTCATTAATGTATTATAAGAAAAACACCATAATGTTTAAAATCTTACTGTCAATTTGTCAAGCATTTAAACATATGACTATTTTTAAAATTGGTGGTATTTTTTTCTAAAGAGTAAAGTTAGAAAAATTAACGGTCCAGTGTTCTTCTTAATTTTTATTGAATTCTTACTTTCTTTGGGCCAGTGGCCAACAGAAATCTATGAACACAAATTTTCTCTTATGGTAACAATGACAAAAATAATTATATTTTTTATAATTATTATTATTACAGAAAATTTTAAATTGAATGGAGTAATCATATTTAAATTTGCATACTAAATAAAAATTATCCCTGTATAAGCCCCAGGTTCCAAACTAGCTTTGAAGGAGGGGACTGGACCTGCCTGGACTGAATCTACCAAGTTGAACTCAATCCTCAGGGAAGTCTTTGCCATGGAGGAGATGGGAATGGGGGATGGGCTGGGGGGAAAGTGGAGGGAGACGCGGGAGGGGGGAGAACAAGGGAATCTGTGGCTGATATGTAAAATTAAGTTAAATTATAAAATAAAATAAAAAAATTATCAATGAAGCTTTTTGCTATATGATTGTTACTTAGCTCAGTAAATAAACTGAATTAAAATGTAGTAAAATGGATTTTTAAAATATAGGTAGATGACATTTATTTCAATGATAAACATTATTTTTTAAATACAATATTTCAAAATCAATGAGATTTTTGACTGGTCTTCAAGATTGGATCTGGATTTTAAGTTCAGTGGTATTTTCCTAGCATGCACAAGACCATATTCATAGCAACAGAAAAACATACAGGTGAATTAACTAAGACAGATCTTTATGACTGACAAATTCTGTCACAGAGTTTCTTGTCTCTTTTCAATGACTCACACATTCTGGTCCTCTGGGATGTTTTGTCTTCTCCTGATTCCCGGGCTTGGAAATTTGTAACAAGCCTTGACCCTTAAAGATTCTGCATAACTCAACTCATTTCTTACAAGTCTTCATTCCTGTAGACATTTTTTTTTTCAGGGGTCTTGGTTCTCAAAGACAAGATCAAATTGAGAGCATGTGTCTACTTCTTATACCTCAGACAGGAGGGGCTATGAAAAACCATTAGAGGGAACCTGGGTACACACACACACACACACACACACACACACACACACACACCACACACACTTTTCCTCCCATCACTCAGAAGCAACAGGGTTTAGTAGTTCATGTTTGGGTTCAAGTCAGCACAACATATGAAGACTTCAGACCATCGTTAACTAAAGAGTGAAATTCTGACCAAAAATCTTGACCTGCTGTTCATTTACTTTTGTGAAACAAGATCCGACTGCCGAGCCCATGCTGCTCTAGAATGTCCACTCCTCCTGACTTAGCTTCACCACGTGTGCAGATTACAAGTACATCCCTCCACCCCATGACACTGTGATAATTTCTATAACATTTTTTTCATCCACAACAGGAAGCAACCTGTCTTGAAAGAAGTCTATAGTCTTAATCATTCTTCATAGTTTCACTGGACTGCTGTTGTGAATTAAAGAAAAAAAATTTGCCAGTGTAAAATGGGCACATGGGAGATATCAGGTGAAGGCATTTGACTAGCCATAAGGTGAAGCTGACAGATGCTACTCTGACTGAATTAGAATCTTCTGGTGCCTATATATGGTGTCTGGCATGACTATTTATAAGGCAGTGTCTCCCCAAGTCCCAGTTGTTTCAAAGTTGTGACCAGAGGCTATGGTTTAAGTAACAGTGTGATGGTATCCACAACTGGAATATAGCTGAAGTATGAGGAGTTAAAGCAACCTTGGCTGTCATCATGACATCTCCCTGGAAAGTGGAGAAAGTGGTAGTTTGATTGGCAACCTCTCTATTTTCCACAAAAGCAGGTAGACTAAAATTGCAATTATAGAAGAGCTTGATTGGATTCCTGAAATGACAGAATGTTACCCAGCCAGGTTTCAGGGCTGTGGGAATTACAGCAATGACCTCTTGATCTGACCCGAGACTATCCCTGACCTCGGGCAGTTGCTCTTGTGCCAAAGTACAGGGTTGCTCACAAGTAGTAATTGTAGATCTTGGGTACTTGCTATCATCACACTTGACAGCTACAGCCTTTATCAATGAAGACAAGGTATTAAATGCTCGTCAAGGCGCAATGTAATCTTAATATATGAATATGGTAAATTCTGACCAGTTCTTAACCCATTGCTACTACCTTCACAAGACAAAAATATACTCCAAGGAAAGGTTTATGTCTACTATCATCTTTGTTATTATGAAATACAAAACATTATAACCACTTTGGAAGACAATATGTCAGTTTCTTACAAAGTGAAAGCATCTCCTATGTGAACCATCATATACTAATAGTAACCAAATTGGTTGAAAGCACACCAAGCAAAGCCTGCACAGAGATATTTGTGGCCGTTTAGTCTACAGTAGATGAATCAATATAAACAGGCAATGGAGTGAGGGATATTCCAACTTAAATGAATCACCAACATAGGAAAACACACAATCCTATCATGTGTATGACTAAGTGAAAGGTGTCAATCTGAATATTCTATACACTGTGAGATTTTTAGCTTTGTGAAATCATGGAAAGAAAAGAGTGAAAGCAAATAGGAAAAAAAATTATAGATTGTATAAGTGGGCCAAGAGAAAGGGGTGAGTGGAGAATACAGTGTGTTTAAAACCAGTGAAACTGAACTTTCAGCACTCTAACAGAGAATATCTGTCACTAAAGCTATGTCAAAAACCCATGGTAAACTTTGGTGACAATTGCATATCATTATGATATCATCAGCATTCACACACATGGCACTTAAATAGAAGAAGAGTGGAGATGACTGGTATTCATGGGGCAGGGACTGAATTATTTGGACTTTCCTCTCAATTTTGCCTTGAACATGAAACTCTCCAAGAGATATTTTCTGTTATACAAATGTGGTAAAATATTTCAGCAAGAGAACATATCAGAAACAAATGTAAATTAAGAGGGGGCCATTATGTCACATGTCTCTGGGCTAACCTATGAGAAGTAATGTGATTAATGGGAGTTTTATGAAATAGAGAAAATAATTTTAGCAGATATTTTAAAAATTGAACACTACACTACATATATTAAGTTGAAATGCATAAAATTACCAAAACACAACCTCCTAACAGAGAAAAAAATAAAATTTATATAGCTCAACCTAATTTTTACGTTCAAGGTTTCATCTTCCTATAAGGGTGATGAAAGAATAAATGCAATTTCCACTGAGCGTTGGTTAATAAAATGATTCAAATGAGGATGAAACTGGTGGATTTTTTATTGTGAAGAAATAAAAAAAAAGCTAATACCCAGAAGTAACGCTTGGAAAACAAAAAGGAAATAGAGATTAAAATATGGAACTGGGAGTTCCCGTTCTCAGCAATGGGTTCTGTCTTTATGTATACATTCAAGAAGTATTAGAATAATGCTCTTTGGGAGCAATATTAATTCCTACATTGAGGGGACTGGATGTGTCAGCTGAAACCTGTGCACACATGGTCTGGAATACTAAAATGAGCATGGGGAATGAGATAGAAGAATTGTGAGTTTGGTAAATTCCAAGAATCAGAAACAGAAAAGCTGAAAATATAAAAAGACTTGGACATTGTCTAGAGAAATGCTATTCTCAGGAGTCATGAAATGTTCATAGAAAATAAGGCCTAATTTATACTTTACAAGTAATTTTGTCTCCTGTGCAATATTCTTATTAGGTGGACATTTTAAAGAAGGAAATGGTCACTGAAACGAATTTCAAAGAAAGTCACAACATGATGGGTATGGAATACTTATTGTAAGAGATTAGCAAAATGCATAGACAAAATACCTCAAATTGTTAAGCAGGATTTTTAAAATAGCAGTTAAAATGTAAAAAGATAAGGGGAAAGAGAAACAGAGCATTAAGGTTTTACATAGAGACACTGAGGGAATGTTGATGGTACTATTTGAGGAAGAGAATTGGTTGCAAGAAAAGAAAAAAACATCTAAATTAGGAAAAGATATCGTTACTAAGTTAAGCTAAATAAAATAAAAATGCAATATACAGAGTGTTCATATTAATGTGAGTATATATTAAGCATTTGGATGGTAGTGATAATGAAACAGTTAGAATAACATAATAAATTGAGTAAATTGAGTACATACACTCTAGTTCTCACAGCAATCTGTGACTGCAGCAAGCATATTGGAAAGATGAGAATAAATGTATGGATATCTTGATGAGCGAATAAAAGCTGATGCCTGGACAGACATATTCAGAAATACTAAGGGCAACTTCATAGTTCAGAGAGGTGCTCAAAAAACTAGCCAAGGAAACTTCAGAGAGCACGTGGAAATGATCTTTATTAGGAAACACAAAGATCACCAAGCATACCATGCTGAGAGAATCAAGGGATGCAAGACACAGCAATAAGCTTGGAAATATTTGTTGTCAAGGTGACTAATGGGGGAAATAAATTGGAACAGCAAGGCCATTAGCGCTTTCCTCTTTCTTCTCAGTACCACAAATAGTGGTACTTGATCTTAGCTGAAGAAGTGAGTGTCAGAGCTGGGAACAAAGACACAGGGATGGTTCTTGGGAAGTAACTATTCTCAGGAGGTAGGGACATCTCACACCCAAGCAAAAGGTCCTCGCACATAAATCCCGGGAACATAGATTGTCTTTTTCACATATGGTCAAGAAGCGATCATAGCAATGTGGATTTTGACTGGAATATGACAGTTGAATAAGAAATAAAATGAAACTTTCTAAATGAAATCAATGCCAACAAACTGACAAAATTAAACAGAATGTGGGCAGTATAGACTGGAATTTCAAATAAATGTAATAAAATTGTCCAGAATAATCTTCTGGTATTGAAAAAAAATATTCAATAATGAACTTAGAGACTAAAGTCATATTTTCACAAATAAATTATTTTCAAAATTATAGATTGTATTACATTTTTATATTCTATAGCTTAAAAACACTCCTCTCTTTTGGGTGAGAAAACTTGGTAGATCCTTCATTTAGTGACAGTCTTTAATCTCTTGTTCATCCTCCTTGTGTCCTTCCTTCTTCTGTCCCTTTCCCTCTTGTTCATCATCTTTTTTTTTCATCATCTTTTCTTTCCTTAAGATCTAAGGACCCCACCTATGCACACACTCTTCACGCTTCCATGGGATGCATCTTTTGGATTTCTTTCTGCATCCCCTGAAGCTGGGTTTACAGGGCTGTGAACTGTAGGTGCTATGATCTCAACTTGTGTCCTCTGGAAGAGCAGTGAATGTTCTAAACAACTGAGAGAACTTTTCAGCCCCCAGTAGCTTCTACTAAGTTAGCATTTATTTAAGTAAAAAAAAAAAATGCACCTACCTATTTTCCAAACTGTTAACCATGTCAGAAATACCTTTTAAAATATCTTATCAAGACACTCTACAAAATTCCTTAAACTTACATTTCTGTTTGTTAGCATACAGCTTTTTTTTAAAAAAAGTAAAATCTTCGATTTTATTTTTTTATATGAAACTATCTAAATGCACAAGGCAACTTTAACTTTCATATTGAAGCTTAACTTTTCCCTGTTCTGATTGTATCTATAGCCTTTACATATCAGTACTCATCTCTGATACTAAATTCTCTCCTGTCAAGTGTGACACCCTTGGAATGGGCACCATTTTAGCCCCAAAACAGGAGACAGGACCGGGAATATGACAGACATTCAGTGGTTTAAGAATGAATGTGAGAAGGATTGCTTACAGACTTCTTTAAAATGTGCTGTTTGGTTTGAATAGTGCAATGTCTTTTAGAAATGGAACTTTAAAACAACAAGTACCAGAGCCTGGCAGGTAACTCAGTGGAAGAGTACTTGTCTAGCCATCAGGAAGCTATGGATTCAGCAATGCATAAAATGAAACAAAAATCACCTTGCTGAACTAATCTATTTTGTGGCAATATGAAGAAAACCTGAACAGCTACAGTTAAAGCAATCATAAACTAGTTCCAACTAGCGAATATATAGAAGTTGGCTTGTTCAACGTGTTTAAATTGCAGAGTAGAAAATTATGTCCTTCACATCCTGTAGTCTTTCTTGTCAGATTCTTCTCAATGTATGCGGAGATTTCAGGAGATTGCTGTTCTAAAGTTATTAAGAGATTGCCTGACATCTAGTGGGCACTCACCAAATGCTCGCTAAGTTATATTAGAAAACGATAGGGAACAGGAAGAAGAGAGCAGCCTCCATAAATATTTACTGCAGCTTAAACTGTCTCCGCGGTAGAAGGAAGAGGCTGGTATCAGTCATTTCCAAGGGAAACACAGAAAATATGTCTGTAGAAGCTAATACAGAAGAGGGTTCAGACAGAAACATTTTATTACAAACATGCACAGATACTGTAAGAAAAAGATTGTTTCATAAATGTAGTTATGATTTAACAAATGACAAAATTATAACATTAATAAGTGCATATAACATAGTGATGGTATGAATCAGAAAATGGAAGGTTTTGATGTGAATGGAAAATATATTTTTATATCTAAGATATTATAAACAATTCTTACTTTATTAGGGTACAAAACCAAAGAGAATTCACCGTGCATAGACAGTTCCTGAGGAGAATTATGTAAAGAAATGAACGATTCACCTGTAATAGCTTAGAGTACGTGTAACAAGATCAATACAAATTTTGACGTTAGAATGTGCTGCACATTATTTTAAATGACAATCACTTTTACAATTATAATTGAAGTGCATTTCCATTTGAAACCTATTAAAATGCTGTCTTTGTAAATGAACTTAACTGTTTTTGGTTGTCACAATACATGGCCCATACCCCCCCCCCCTTTTTTTCCCAAACAGTCTCTGCTTTGGAGCTGGAGGAACCTTACAAGTAATGCTCTCACAAGAATTGGGGTCTGATTAGGTAATTTCACATTACGTCCAAGAATATCACTGGGCAAGTCCTCCTTCTCAGGGTTTTGTATATTGTCCTGTTTTTAATGCAATATTATTTATTTCATCTTTGAGAATTGTATACATGTACGTATTGTATTATCAACATATTTATCTCTATTCCGCCTCCGATTGTCTCTGAACTCCCCCACCATGTCTCCCCTCCTATCTATGCTTTCTCTCTGCTCTGTCTCTGTCATCTCCCTTTCTGTCTCTGTCCTCTCTCCTCTGTCCTCCCCCTCCTCTTTCTCTTTCTTTAATTACCCACCGAATCCAGTTAGTGCTGCCTGTGTATGTAAGAGCACAAAGCCTTTGACTGGAGCATGGGCAATCTATCAGGAGACACCACTGAAGAAAACTGATTCTCTTTCCCCTAGCAGGCACCAACTGCCAGATACTCTGCAGCTAGGGATGGGGACTCCTGAGTCCTTCCATCCATCCTCCCACCCTGTATGGGTGGCTGATTCTTGTGAATGCCTTGAGCAACCAACCAAGTGGCTGTAAGTTCATGGGTGAAGCAGCCAAGTGACATTCATTAATGCAGTATTGCAGTGCTCTCCATGAACCTCCGACCCTTAATCTTTTTCCTTCTTCCTAACCATGCTCACCTAACTTGTGTGGTATGTGTTTGTGATGTCCCATTTGGAGACAAGCACAGTCCAATTTTTAAAAGAAAGTTATCAAGTTTTTTTTTTTTTTTAAATTTTCGGTATCAACATTATTTAAACAACAGTATTCAGTAGAAGATGTTTCAATAAATATAACTAGGTATATCTTTATTGTTCAGGTGTTTTATCCTTCTGTTCTCTGGCCTTCCATTTTTCATAGGCCTGAAAACATGTATGGATGCAAACAGAGTTCATAAGAGGACTCTAACAGTACGGGGAGTGTATGCTGGGTACTTGTGTGCTTCTGAAAAATGATGAACTTCCTGATATGTGATTTTGTGTCACACAGTCACGTGAAACTCTAGAGTACTAGAAATAAACATATAAATCAGATTTTATTGGGAATTGGTTTCCCTTCACACTAAAACACAAATTCTTGTTCTTTATAGTTTGATGGAAGTATAAGCTTCCAAATTTGCCATCGTTAAATTTTAATGATTAGAAATTGTATCAACTTGACAGTTACGTTTAAATTTCTCAAAATGTCAGATCACCATATCAAAATAAAATTAGATAGCCGCTTAGTTTTCTTGTATAAAAGAAACAGATGGAAGGAACACATGGATGAGATGCCAAGAAAAAGAAAATTATAATGTTTATCTTTTGTAAAATGAGCAAATAAGATTTTAAAATAAAATATTATTTTTGTTACTGTAACATATAAAAGTTCTATTCTTTTTCTTCAGTTATTTATTTTAGACTTGCTTTCAATTACCCATAATCAATATTGACATGTATTGATATCTTTCAAAATACCTATCTAATCACTTAAGGACATAAGAACTGTGTACATTTTAAAGTTGATATTGAGACACACTGACAGAAAGAGAAATGACTGAGTCTATTGACAATATTAAATAGGACAATCCCTGAAAAAAATCTATTGTTTTGTTTCCTCATTAGTCTAATATTTAAAGAGATCAATGCATCTGTGATAATATTTTACGGTGCTGACCAACTGTATGCATAGTATATACACTAATGAGATTACTGTGCTTCATTTACAACAATAAATTTCTGCTTAATATTAGGAACCGGGAATTTAGTAGACAACCCTGAGTCAGGTGTGGCTCACTGTCAAGTGTGACAATATTAACACAGTGCATGCTCTACAATCACGGTAATATTCTGTGGAAACCACAGAATCGGCTTCACAAAGAACATAGAGTCTATCTAAAACTTGAAAAAGAAGTTGGATGTTATGAATAGATAAATGTGGAAAGATATTTTAAGCAGCAGAGATGACACTTGAAAAGGAAGGAAGCTAGAAATCGATTTTTTTTCCATCAAAGCCTTTTCCTTAAAGAATGAGCATGTTGATCTTTGCCTAAAGTCCTATAGGATTAAAGCTACATCGATTCAAAACATACTTTCTTTATTCTCCACCACCACTCTGCAGAATGCTTCTATCAGATACTTTGTTTTAAAATTAACTGTAGCACAAAAATATATATCCCCCTCTGTTTTCAGACTTTCTTTATGCACGCATGTCTCTCTCTGAAGGTCTGTGTTCTCCTTATCTTCTATAAGATGATACAGCACAGGTGTTACCCAATCCTTAGTATGTACTCACATGTTTGAATAGCTATTGATCTTTCTCCTGAGTCAGGACCACTGCACGTATTTTGACCTATATCATGAAATATCTTGCTCCCAATTGCCCTACTGTGACAGTTAATTTCATATATCAACTTGAAAGCTTTACCATGCTTAAATTGTTTGGTTCAACCTTAGAAGCCTTGAAGGTGTCTGGATGTCTTTCTTTGAAGGAAAAAAAATAAAGGTGAGCAGGAGAGGCAGAAGCAGAACTATCATACAGAACTATTGAGTTATAAAAAAAAAAGAATCACACATAGCTCTTACTGTGGTGCAAGACATCAAATATATTGGATGAGCTAAAGTTTCTGTTTTCACGAATATTATTCTACATTTGTTGTGTGGACTGCATGATGCAATGTCCCATTATAAGGTACTCCAAAATGTAGTGCCTTCTTCCTAGACTAATTCTCTACGCAGCTGCAAGAATGATCCTTGTAGAAAGCACATATAATATTAAGAATAAAGCAAAAAATGAGGAAATTTAAGTAAATTTGAGCTGTCCCTCAGCACATAATTAAAAAATAAACAAATACATAATATTCATATGAACTATAGATGCATATATGGAGTTTTAAAGTTCTATATATCTGACTATATGAAATAATAAAGCCAGTATATGTCAAATAATTATTCCATATGTAGTTATTACAGGACAAAAATAAGATTTATGCAAAATTTACCTCATTTCCTTCTCCCAAACTTTAATAAAAGTTTGATATTTAGCTTTGGTCTCTTCATTTTTCAACACTTTCCTCCCTTTTATCACTATTAGATTAATGGTAGCTCAGTAGTTACTTGAATAATCCACACTATTGCGTGTCTCTGGGTTTTCTCATTTGCATGCACATTTCTGTCTGGATTCTATGTGAAATGTTTGAAACACTGTAACATTCTGCCAAAAGCTGTCTTGTACCGTAGGACTTCCTCAGCAGCTAGTCCATCTGAAGAGTGTATCCCCTCGGTGCTACAGGCATTGCGCATGCCCATATCTACTACAGTACGAACCGTATTCTGTGCTGGCTACTTTGGTCCATTACTTCAGAGCCAATATGAAGCAAAATGAAAACACAGACACATCCTGTTTGTCTTTTATTCAAGTACTTAGCCGGATGTATTACACATAAAGTTGAGTATTTTTTTTTTGATGAACACATGAATAAATAATAGGTAGCAAATGGTGTTTTTATGATTGGCAAAATTGTGATTAAAATAGAATTTTAATTTATTATTTTTATGGTATAAGTTAAGAGTATATAATAAGAAACTAGGTTAAGAAAATGGCATTTAACGTAATAGCTGTATTATATTAATTATAGCCACAAAGGGCTTTATATTTTCCTAAGAAAGAATAAAACTGTTTCATATAATAAATTCAATGGATAATTTAGAAACTTTGAAATTCAGTGCATAATTATACAAACTTCTACTTTGCTTTATCTTTGACCCAAGAGTCATAAAAATAAAGAAAAACCAAATTTTCTCACTCCAGGCAAAAATAAGTAACCTACTAATTACCATGACTCAATTATATTTATACATATGAAATTCTGATTGTAATAAAGAACATTGCACAGTCCTAACTATTAAAAAATATAGAAAATAGATTTGTGCAAAAATAGTGTCTTTATAGCAATCATAAAATAAGGCATAAAATCCAGGTTGTTGGCAATATCAACGTGTAAAATGTTGGAATATAAACATGTAAAATTTCACAGTTTTCAAAATGTGACTTGTTATTAATTATGTGCATGTCTGTGTGGGGTGTGTGGGACAATCATACTTTACTTTTAGATGTAGCTGTGTGTAGTCAGAATATATGATATAAACCTGTATGTCATTCCTATGATTTCAAAAATAAAATACTGTTAGATTAAAAACTTAAATTACTTCTACTAGTATTTTTAAACCAATCAAAATTCCTTTGCTGAGAGTTTCAGGACTGCATTATTCAAGTTGAATATATACCTATATACGTTCAGATACAATCAAATATCATGATAAAGTTTTGGTTGGAGCACAACCATTCACTTGCACATATTTTGTTGACAGTAAGTCTTCATTAAAATAAAAATATAATCGTCAGTAAAGTAAGAGCAGTGCATGATGATTAAGGAGAATGACATGATGAGACCAGAGTGGAGTGCTTCAGCCTTCAGAATGTGGCATTGGTTTTCTCCCTGACCTTTCCAACTACATGCTCTATAGAAATACGAAAGCAATTTTCAACATACTGTATGGAATAACTCTGGGTTACTTATAAGAATCTTGTCTCAGTAGAGAAGAACATATACTCATTATGTTGCACATTGTCTGACATTTTGAAGTAGTCAAGGGATATTTTTAATTAATTATTTATTGAGGAAGGAATATCACTGAAGTAAAAGATGTCAGAGGGGAAAGAGAAAGAACAAAATCAATATTTGTGACATTTTTTTTTTTTGTTTTTTTGTTTTTTTGTTTTTTTGTTTTTTCGAGACAGGGTTTCTCTGTGTAGCTTTGCGCCTTTCCTGGAGCTCACTTGGTAGCCCAGGCTGGCCTCGAACTCACAAAGATCCGCCTGGCTCTGCCTCCCGAGTGCTGGGATTAAAGGCGTGCGCCACCAACGCCCGGCTGTGACATTATTTTTAACATGATTTCTAAATTAATGAGTAGGGCTATTACATTTTCTGTTTTGCCTTTGCATTATTAAAGTTTTTTGGTTATAATCTCTATGTAGCTTTGTGTATGTAGAAGCATCTCAAAGCCTCTCAAATATGTTTAATAAACAGACTTAAAATCAACTTGATGCAGCATAACTTTGAACAATCATATAACATAAACGCATACCATGTAGATGCCATAATTAGTTATTTCACTAATAAATAAGTCAAGGAACCTAAAACTAATTATGTCATTATTTATTTTGAGAAACTGGAAAGCAAAGTATTTGTCTCCAACTCTCCTGACGAGTCAACAGAGCAGAATAATAAGGCAAAGTAAGGATCAATTTAGCAGTCATAGAAACAAATAAACAAGCACAAATAGCCAGTAGAATTTATTAACATGATGAATTTTTATTAAAGGTCAAAAAATATTTGGGCTAAACGTTAAAACAAGTGAAATGCCACCACTCTTCCATTAGAATCAAATAACTAATACAAGGAAATATTTTATTTTTTCCTTATTTTACCATTGATTTAAAAAGTAAACAAACTAATTTTGTATAAAATGTTAGCAATGAATGGCAGAAGCATTAAACAAAAGGAACATTCAGTTGTTCATGAGCTGCCTGAGACCTCTTGCCTGATTAGGACAATGGATTTTCTTTACTTTAGGTCTGTACTGTTAGGCGATAGGAATTACTGCCTGAGATATTGTACACTGTGTGACTTCCAATATACCAAGAGCAGAGTAGCTGTAAATTGCAGGAAATCTATTTTGAGACACCATGGGGGAAAGTTACAATAAGACTGATGAAGGTTAAATAACACATATATTTTGGGCAAAGCTACAAATCTATAGTAACTGGAACCGGTAAAAGTAGGTAATGTCTGCTATTGTAAAACAAACAAAAGCTTGTTTGGAGTTGGCAAGGGTAAAGTGCTTTTGCACCGTGATGAAACCAGGGATGAATGAGAACTTCCTTTCTGTAGCATTTATTGTATCTGTCACCCATTTTGTTCTGTGCCTAGTTTTCACTGTTTGTGTTTATCTACCTGTAAACTGCCTTCTGCTTCTTTAAAGAAAAGAAAACCCCTTAGGGAAACCAATGAAACAATTTCCTAAGATAACATGTGTGCCACTAATCTGCATGCAGTAGTGACAAAGTATTTCAGTGATGATAACAGCTGTTTGTAGAAATTGTGATTAATGAGTTGAATAAAAGTTCACAGTGCAAGTAAATCTCTGAAGATGCCCTACCAAAACAGAGGGCAAGACCACATTTGTGGAAAGGGCACATGAGGATAGAGTCATGCTATGCAGAAGGTGTTAATCACCACAGTGTTCATTGAATCATTAGTGAAAATTGGGATTCCTTTCCTACTCTATTTGATGTCACTTGTGCATTCAGGATATGTCCTTTACTTTGGCATCCTTTGTGTTGATTTTCAAACATATTCTATTATGTTTATCATCAGAAGGTGCTTCTCCATGATTCTATCTCATTTTCCCCTTTATTAGTACATATTTATTATACAAAATTATGTGTTTCATACATGTGTTATATGTTTTCACCATATATACATATCTATTACATTCTGTTTTTCAAGTCCCTCTTCTTTCCTAATAACCTTCCTCTTCCTGCTTTCATCACACACACACACACACACACACACACACACACACACACACACCTATATTGTACAAGTGAGAAAGATGTAACATTTTTCTCTCTGAGTTTGACTTGCAAACGGCACTGTATTTCAATTTTTAACTCCAAGGTATTTTCTTATTTTATTGTGATATCTTTGTAAAGAACTTTAGAAGATAGTAGTGTCTTGTGTTGAGATAAAGTTAAAGTCTGGCCCAAAGTATAGACAAGTTTCATGCAGTCCACCTGATGGTGTTTTTCCAAGGTTTGGAGCTCCGCATATGTAGAGATATCCTATGTGTAAGTTCAAAGATGATTTTCCCATTGCACCCAAGGACAACAACAGTAAGTGGAACCCAGCATAATTCTGAAAGCAGGCTGCCTGTTGTTCTGTGAGTAATAAACTCTTCAATCTCTACCCTATAAACTCTGATATCTGGCAAAGTTTCTGAAACTGTGGAAGATTAGCTTTATAGAATTGTAATGGTGACCTTTCTGATTATTCATCCCGAGAGGAAAGTATATAGAGATTATATTTATAACATTCAAATTCACTAATAGCAGAAATAATTGCCCTTGGAAGAATAAATTATCTCAGTTTCACAATGTCCCTTTGGAATAAGAAATTTCATCAAATATATACTTCTGATATATGTCATCAGAAGTAAGCCCCTTGGACCTGCCTAGGCTCAGTGCACTGGGCTCTGCTGACTCCCCATGGATGACCTTGATTTGGGGGATGTGGGGATGCGGGGTGGCTTGGGAAAGAGTGCTGGGGGGTGGGAGGAGGTAGGAGGGGGCTCTGTGGATAGCATGAGGAGTGAGTAGAAATTTTCTTAATAACGAAAAATAAAATAAAATAAATTTTAAAAAAAGAAGTAAGCCCCTACTAGCTTACATGCTAACTACGAATTCTGACATTGAGCATCATTCCTCAATTCTCCGTTTTGAAAGTGACTCACTCTATAGCTCACAATTGCTTTGAACTCAGAATCTTGCATCAACTCCCTGGGTGCTGGCATTCCGTTTTTCTGTCATCACATAGCAGTCAGCAATTTATAATGGCTACAACTGAATAAGTCCCTACTTTGTCTTTGATGAGATGATGCATGTCCAGCACTAAAAGGCAAACCTTGAAAAAAAAAAAAAAAAGATTTAACTGTGGTCAAATTTAACAGAATGGTGTGAAGCACTTTTGCTTCCAAAGTATTACTTAAAATTATATTCCAGGCCTGATTTCGATTAACCAACACTGAAAATGACACACTGTTGACAGAATAATTATCAAGTGTCAATTAACGGACTGCTCTTGAATATTGGTGCCTTCTGTGCCTGCTCTAGTCATGGTGAAAAGGCAGACGTGGGTCTTCCTTCAGGAAATGGGGTCCATTTTCTGGATAGTAACTGTAATTCCTTTTCCAGGTACTGCACACAGTAAAAATCTCACTTCCCTGTAGTTTTTCAGAATGTGTAACTGAGATGTCTTTTTCCAATGATATATTTTTAGTATTAAAGAAATCTTCATGTACAAAAATATTCAGAAGAACCCAATGACCACATCAATATCTCAGCACAATTTCTACTCTCTCAGTCTCATTTCCCATCTCCATTCTGATTTCCCTGTCAAAGGTATTGAGTGCAGTTTACAACTTAAAGACAATAAATCTCCTTGCAAAGTCTGGATCCAAAGTCCTATGAGAGGGAAAGTAGAAGTTTGCAACTTGTACACTATGCTTACTAGGACCGAAGGATTGTCCTATTCAACTGTCACCCTTTTCTGTCTGTCCTGTGCATTTGCTCTGTATTATAATAAATAACGGATATAATTGCACTAAAAGTGCATTCTTTGTGTTCATGGTCAACTGATTTTATTTTATATTTAAAGAACAAAATGATTGACCTTTAATTTATCTGTAGTATAATTTATGCTAAAGATGATTTCTATTATTCTAAATACCACTGATTGTGGTGGCTCATGTTAGTAGGATATGCAGAAGTGGTGCCAGGGAGATCATGAGTTCTAAGCTAGGCTGAACTAAGGAAATAGATAAATATATAAAATTATTGACTCATTTTTCTACAGTGAACTAAAGAGGGTATTCTGTTACATAATTTCTAAATCTCCCAGAAATTACTTTTGTGAATTTTACACATACAAACAACATATTTTGAATACGCCCACCCTGACTCCCTCGCCTCTAACTTCCCTTATCATCCCCACTCCTTTGTCTTCACAGCTTCAGAATTTCTAAATCTTTGAGAGCTCATCATGAATATTTAAATTTGTTTCTCAACCCTAATATATCCCTTTCTTTTCCTACCAGAATGAGTTAAATGTCATATGTTGGATCTGATTTAAATTTACACGAAGTTCTTTCATCAAAAGTGCACATATCTATCTCTTGCCTCAGAGATGACTGGAGGCAATAGCTTTAAGTGCCTAGCTCAATATATCTACATTCATCTGCAGGTCCTCAGTGCCAGAGTTGTGTATATCACCATTCTGCATGCTTTAAATGTCCTCAGTGTAAAATATAAGTCTCGTGAGACATGTACTTGGCATTAGTCTTGATCAATTTATTAACCTAACCTTGCAGTCTTTGCCTCTCAAGATTGGATGGAAAAATTATAGCCTGTGGTCAAAAATTTAAGACTTGGGCTGGAATAAGGAGATAATGAGTTTGTGTTATTTGAATAAAAACTGATGCTCACTCAAGAAGAGAAGTTATTAGAAGAGTTTGCTTTAGTTAGTGTTAAAATATTTACTTTTGTTTATTCCTTTGTTTGTTCCTTATCTTTACTATTCTACATAGAGGACCCAATACAATCTCTGCATTTAAATTTTCATATTATAGCATAAGGCATAGCAAAACAAATAAATAGTAATCAAAGTTATCATAAAATAACATTTTAATATGTGAAATATTGCTATGAATATAAGAAAGCTTCACCTAAACTATACTAGGAATTAATATTTTCCCAACCTTCTAGAAGTGTTTCTGATTAAGATAATCTTACCTAAATAAACTTTCAAGTTCTCTCTCTATAGGGATATTAAATCAGAAACTTTAATTTGTGTGTGAAAGAACTAGAGTTCCTATTCATAATAGCAATAAAAGGAATAGATAATGTTTGAATTTACTTGCCTGTTCAACTTAAAATTCAGTACTGTGCATGAAATGCTGGCTCAAAAAATTACACAAAATGTCCTTATGCCTATAAAATGTTACTATCACCTCGTGTATTAATGTTGCCAAATATTAATGCATCTTACCTTTTCCAAGTTTACTCTCATAAATCCCTTCCTTAAATTAATTTCACAGCATTGAAGTCACTATAAGTACGCAACACTGTAGCTTTCTGGAAATCTATCCAAAGCAAAGTGTCATTTGCTGCAGTGTTACATGCTGAACTGTTGTAAAACATGAGTAATTACAAACTATTTTCAGACTATTCACTGGAATTATATATTGCTTAAATATACCAATATTTTAAGTAATATTTTAATTGTTGTAAGACATAATTAAACTTGTATGATATACAACAATTCCATAGACCTGTACCTAGAACTCTGATAAGAATTTATATAAACCCAAGTAAACAGTTATCAAAATAAGTTATCAGTATCTCAAGGGAATGGCAATTATTGTTTTGTTTAGCTTTGTACTGATAATATCATCCCAGTATATTTTACTAATTTATTTTCATTTAAAAACTCTAAATATGTCATAGCGAGTGATTGAGTGATTTTTCTTTTCTTTTTGTCTTCTCTCTCTCCTTTTTTTTTTTTTTTGCCTCTATGTGATTCCAGGAGCACTTCATACATTTTGGGCAATTATTCCCAGAGATTTCCATGATGTAAAACTCCTTAGTAATATACTGAAACAGACTTCATTACATATATAACTTTTAAAGAGTTTTTTTTTTAAAGAATTATCATTTTATTAAAAAACACACACACACACAGCTGAGCGGTTGTGGCACACGCCTTTAATCCCAGCACTCGGGAGGCCAAGGCTGGTGGATCTCTGAGTTCAAGGCCAGCCTGGTCTGTAGAGTAAGTTCCAGGACATTCAGGGCTACACAAAGCTAAACAGACAACAACAAACAAAAAAGACATTAACTTCTTATGAAAATGAAAGATTATCTAGAATTGATCATTTGTTACATTACTATCTGCTGTAGATGTGATAGCACAGAGATTTCTCAAAGGCTAAGCCTGCCACAAAATCAGTTCAGAGTAGCTTCTTCCTGCAGCACATGGGAACAAATACAGAAACCCACAGCAAGACATTAGGGAGAGAGACAGAGAGCTTGGAACACACAGCTCTAAATGAGATGTCTCCATCAATTCTGTCCCATCGGAGCTCAGGGAACCCCACAGAAAAGGGAGCAGAAGAAGGGCATTCCCCTCTGAAGGAACAGAGGACACCAGCAGAATAAAGGCCTCTAAAACAACTGAGCAAAGCTCATATTAATTCACAAAGACGGAACAGCATGCACAGGGCCTACAGGGATCTGCACCAGGTCATCTGTTTTATCTATAGCTTTCAGTTTAGTACTTTCATGGGATGCCTGAATGTGTAATGAAGTGAATCTCTGATTCTTCTGCCTGCTCTTGAGGTTCTTCTGTTTTTCTGTTGGCTTGTCTTGTTCACCATTACAATAACCTGGAAAAGACACAAACTGTACCCTGCAGGGAAACAATCAGAATAGGGACAAGTACTAAATGCTCTAGAACATAAAGGATAGTTTACATAATCTGTATATAAGTTGCCAGTTTCCTTGCAGCAACACCAGTACTAATCCCTGTTTGATAAGACTTCTGTTACCTCACTGCTGTCCAATCAGGAGTTCAACCTACTCTGAATCTGTAATTCCCCTACACCCCCATCCTTTACTCCCTAAAAGCCCTGCCATAACTGAGCTCAGTGCACTTCCTGGTCCAATCACTGTGTCAGAACACACAGGAAGCCCAAGCTTGAGTTTGCAATAAGGGCTCTTGGCTTTTGCATATGAACTGGTGGTCTCTCAGGGGCTCATGATGCAGGCATAACAGATTCATTTTGATTTATTGTATTTTATTTTGTTATGTTTCATTATCTCCTAGAGCCTGTTCTTCTCTAATGAGAGTCAGAGAGTAGATCTAAATGGGACAGGAGGTAGGAAGGAACTAGGAGGAATAAAAAGAGGGGAAACTGTGTTCAGATTATATTGTAAGAGAAAAGAATCTTTGTTTAATAAAAGGGAGGAAAGAAAAACAAAGAAAAATTGTATTTAACCAAAAAATATTTCAATAAAGAACTAATTCTTAGACCACAAAATAAACCACTTAGATTTCTAATCATTGTTTTTAATAATTACTTGAATTGGAAAATAAATGGATCCAATTCTAAACTATTGTTAGCTACAATTAAATATCAAAAAACTGGAAATTAAACTGGACTGCACCATTATAAATATATGCAAGACAGTATAAGAGGAAACAGACAAAATATTATTTATCAGCAAAATTATGAGCTATTACTTTTACGTTTTTCTTACATTTTTAAATTTTGTTTTATGTTTATGAATGTGTGCCTGTTGCCCAATGTGGTCTGGCATCAAATTTCCTACTGGAGTTACAGGAGGTTGTGAGCCACTGTACAGGATCTAGGCACTGAATCCTGATCCTCCACAAGAACAATAATGGCTCTTAAGTCCTGATATATCCCTCTAGCTACAAGACCAAAAAACTATTAATGAATATATTTTACAAAGAAAAAATATTTAAAAATCATTGAACTAATAATATTACCCACAAAAATACGAAAATAAAGTATAACCTCAAAGCTGTAAGAATACTTAATTAAAGGTTAAATATTATTTCCTAATAATGAAAACCAAATATATAGTATAGACATCAAAACCAAAAAATATTATTTTGAAACATTTTAAGCTTGAAATATCTCAAATATAGATTTGTTAAATGTATTTTATTGATGGACATGACAATTCAACAATTTCAGTTATAAATTTATGTATGTCTTCCCCCTAAAATGAACATATTTTCACCTGTAGGCTTTGATGAAAATCTTCTCAGCAGGTTCTTAATCACACTACTCCAATGATTAATAATTGCCCATTGACTATAGAATAAATCAAACAATTCCACATTTATGTCATTGAAAATATTTTGGAAAATGAAATAATATCACACAAGTATAAAAAGAACTTGTATCAATCTTTTGGATGAATTTTGAGCAAATAAGCCATACCCAGGAAAATATACTGTTTTCTGAAGTTCATATACCACTCAGAACTAATTTATCTTACAAGAAGCAGAATAGTGATAACCTTTGATCTTTTTGTAGGGGTTGGGGATTTAGCTCAGTGGTAGAGCACTTGCCTAGCAAGCGCAAGGCCCTGGGTTTGATCCTCAGCTCAAAAAAAAAAAAAAAAAGATCTTTTTGTGTTGAAAATGTGACTGTAAGAAAGACTCATGTTACTGTTGAAAGACTCATGACATTGCTGTCTGTTCTGAATGCTGGCTAAAGTGGCCTATTTTATTTCAAAAACTACAATAATACGACAAGTAAATTATTCTGTAAATATTTTATTATTATGTTCATTAGCCAGGAAACATGTTGTCACATGCACTATAGTTTTCTTCACTTAAACATGTTTCTGCATGTATCCCACTGAGAATCATATAACATTAATGGGCTGTTGAAATTCATAATGTCACAATGTCTAAATATGACTATATTTTTGAATTACATATGTTGGCTTTAGAATAAAATGATGCAAGATATTTAACCAGTATAACTGCAAAAATACAGCCATGACTCCATGTGTATAGTTCTTCATTATACAGACATTAGGAAAGTCTCTTTGGAATTAAATCGGTGTAGTAGGTGGTTTGCATTAGACCAAACTGTGTGTGAAAGAGGAAAAGATAACTGTAGAAACTGTTAAGGAGGCAACATTTTTACTTTGTGGATTTTACTTATCTGGCACTGTTGATTTGAGGACCTGCATCAATATTTTACTATGTTTTGTAGCAGTTCTGAAATTAACATACAAATATATTAAGCCAGTGAAATGGTCATTTTAGGACATATTGTCCTGTCATCAGTAAGAAATGATTGAATTCTACAAATATAACTGTGATCTCTCTTTAAAGCAAACAAAACTCACAGTGACTCCTTGTCATATGACTGTTTAGCCCCTGAGCCATAAGCTGAAAAGTTGATTACATTATCCTACTTCAGACCTTGGTGAGCCATGTGCTTGATTTGGCTGGGGTCAGTCTTCATTGCACTAGCAGAAGCCTGTCTCATAGCCAGTTAAATCACCTTTTAAAGCACATTTGAAGTGTCACACAACGGGAAGATACAGCACCATCCTTACAGATTAGTAAAGTCATCGAATCAAATATTTTAATGTATAGAGCTCTGATGAAAGTAAGAGGGCAAATCTATGGGAAACAGAGAACATAGTGTAATTCTCTTTGCCGTTAATCTGAATTACCCATTTTGAATTTTATGCATGTGAAGTTGTGGCATCTTCAAGACTAGAAATTCTCTTGAGGTAACCTAATCTTAGCAAAGGACAGAGATTTAGCTCCGGTACTCTGTAAACAGGGGATATAACTTTATATAGTTTGGATATATGTTGTTTCCCAAAAAGACTGTGTTCGAGGCCTGCCATTCAAGTTTTCCTTCTGTTTAGAAAGATGAGTATACCATGAGATGATCTAAAGCCTCTGCCTTGATCAGTGGGTTAATCAACTGACAGCATCCTTGGGAGATGATTGGAATCATGCCGTGTGGCATCATTAGAAGACATAGATCACAAAGGGAAAGTCTTTCAAGGATGCTTCTCATTGGTACCCTTCTTTTAGCCTTTTTTTTTTTTTTTTT